>JADKLZ010068079.1:0-17858 GCA_021533235.1 Biomphalaria straminea | reverse complement strand
ATTTTAAAAATGTCTGTAGCCTACTGTTGTTTTAAAGCTCCGCCCATTAAGTCCATAATGTAGGCCAACACCCAAGAATCACAGGAGGGATTGCCAATGTACACAGCAAATATAGGCCTAAATGTTTTTGTTTTAATACGCTGACACGTAAAATAGAGATCGTAATTCAAACTATACCCGATTTAATACATTTTGAAATATAATGTATTCAAAAATCTGCAATTTGTTATTTTAAAAAACACACACACACATATAAAAACAACACAGCAATAGCAATAAGAGCTTAACTCAAACTACAGCCGCTTTGATACATTTTGAAATATAATTTATTCAGAGATCTGCGATTTGTTATTTTAAAATACAAAACGAAGGCAATAGCTTTTAAAAAGCTAAAGAAGAGGGCAATGGACTTAAAAAAAAAATCAGAAGGAAATTTCTACAAAAGAGCTATCATATACAAATAGTACAGGCCTATTATATACTAGTCTCTCGGGAATATAAACGATAGAACTTTTCATTACTTTCTGTTGTAATTCAGAAAGGAATAGGGATAACAAGTAACAACAAAAAGTTTTTATTTTTTATCATCAATTCCTCCTTAATAAATATAATGGCAAATAATTTTCTCCCTATTCTTTTTACTAGCTTGTAAGCTCTTCTTGGACGGACGGACACTGGTTGGACTTGGGTTTCGAAAACAGCTCTAAAGATTTTCATAGAACTATGATAGTGTGTGTAAATCTTAGGGGGAAAAAAACTTCTGATTTGACAGACTTTTGACCGTTATATTTTTTTTTCAAATATAATCCTCTTAAAATAAAATTGATTATTGTGAACACGCTTCTAGTGGGTATTCCCGCACTCACCTCCAATGTTCACCGTATTCAATAAAGAATTGAATAAAGAAATTGACGTTCATGGACAGTTTTCGCACCGTCTTGTACAGAAATGATCTGGACTGTAACAGAAGAACTTGATTGAGCAAGCTTACTAGAAAAACTCCTTGTAATAGTGAAGCAAGAAATATATGAGAATTAATAGACCACCACCAGCTTCAAAGAGGAGATATTATTTTTTTTGGTCTATTCTTTTTATTTCATGTAATGGTTCATTACTGCAAGGAGTCTTAGGTCCAGCAAATGATTTTTAGATAAGGCGGTGCGCAAAATGTTTACGTACGTCTGTATATTTATTCAATTATTTATTCCAAGAAACAATTGCGGAAATGTGGAAATTCCGACTGAGCCCACCGACTTCAGACATTAGCCAAATTTAATTTTAAAGATGATTATATTTTGAACAATTATAACTGTCAAACCAGAGTTTTCACTAAGTGGCAATTCAGTAGTTTTTTCACCCCAAATATATAGATCTACACAAATTTACAGATTTCTAGAAAAATCGTTAAAAAGCCGTTTTCGAAATACCCGTCCAGGGTCCACCCGGTGTAAGCCTTCCTTTTGAACCCTTGAAGAGTTGGCAAGCTATATATATAGATATATATAATGCTTTTCAATGCATTTCAATGTGAGGAAAAATTAAATTATTAGATCTACTTTTCTTGTATTTTAAGGTTTATTATTAATTTATTAGTAGTTACGTTAATGTTAAGCAATTCATATTGTCCACCGCTGATTACTGACACCTATTTCTTTAAAAAAAAGCACTATTTATATATATATTATCTAATGTAATCTACATATGAATAAAATTATGAATTGAAAATCTAGAATAATAATGTGATTCTGGACTCATGTCAATATTGAAAAATGAAAACATATTTAGCTTACCTTATTATATTTATATAATTTAGATCTATATATCAGATCTTAGTAGTACAAAACTAAACATTAACAATGTTTAGTGATGACCCTGTAGCGATGTTAGAACCATTTCAAATGGAGACTGTGAAACTAGTTCAATGTTGAAACGACTGCTGTTTTGCTTCCGTCGAACGTCGTCTGCTAATAATGACACAACTTGAGCACATCGACTGCGGGGCAGATATTTGTTTGTTCGTTCAAACCGCCGTCTGTTTTCAAACCGGCACAAAATGATCTATCTAGGTCTATTTTCGCGTTTGGTCCTCTGCGTAGAAAATCCTCGATAGGAACTGTTTAAATGTCGAACCAGACGTAATGATAACAATAACTGGTGAGAAAGCCCGCCATCGTGCACTGCACCTAACCCTGTGATCACCAGACAGACAGCGCAAAAAAAGGTGGAGGAGGGGGGGTGGATGACTTAAATCCCACGCAGCACATCAGACGACAAGGTCGGGCCACACTCGCTCTTATCTGACTAAGGGGATATAACCACTTATAATGTCTTATATCGACCTTCGTAACTCAGGAGGCACACTCCAATTTTTATTTTCATAATTAGGCCTGTTATTGTTGTATTATTGTCATTTTACTGGATGAACTCAATAAGACACACAGACACGTAATAACCTTTAATAAAACTAAAACAATCATTCATATATATCGATTAAGGCTCAGTCTAGAGTCCTAGACATTCTAAATCTAACTAGATCTAGTTCTTTTTGTCTGTATTACGTTAGGCAGGTGATGTTGGCCGGTCGTTGACTTGTAGCACCGAATCGCTAGTAGAACTTAAGATAACTTGAACCAATTCTTTAACTCTTTGACGTCGCAATGACGCTCCCATCGTTGATTCTATCCAGATATAAAGCTATAAATTCCGACCAAACGTGGAAAATAATTACGGTGTCAAAGAGTTAAAAAACAAAAACTAACTAAAACGTTTAGTGCAATAAAGGTCGCCATAACCTAGTTGCACAATTAATACAACACTTGGCTTTGACACTAAACAGTGGCGTCGCCAGGGTAGCACTAGGAGGGGGAGAATTTGAAAATTTCCCCAGGCCCCTTTTTTTTTTTTGGGTATTACGCAACATGCAGGGGCCGCCAAAGAGGTCAAGCCCCCCCCCCCCCCGGGCCCCCAAAAGCCCCTGACACAAAATTTGATCAAGAAGGATATTCTTCCTTATTACAAATACTCGCCACAAGAGGTTTTCGAGTCTACTGATCACTTATTATACTGGGATAGCCTATTTTGACTGACTTAACGATAAATTTTAATCGCTCTGATCTGCTGTTTATTGAAATTGCGGCGCTAAGTTATGAAGGCATCGCAACTCTTGATATGCGTAGTTCATTTAGCTGGAGAACAACAATACATGATTAGAGCAAACATTTGTACGATGTAGTTGTAATAGCATAATATGAAAAGGTATTTTAACAAAAAAAAAAAACTAACTACAAAAACACACATTTGTACTATTTCAAAGCTCAGCACCTGCATTACGACAAATCAGGCCATTTTCATCCTTTTCACTGCATAGCCACCACCTAACTCTTCTCATCGTCACTATAGAAACACACACACACTCCATAACAGCAGTTCATCATGAAAGAAGGTCAGAGAACAGAGGAGCAAAAAAAGTATAGCACAACAACAACAAAAGGCAGACGCCCCAAAAGCAGATCACGAACACGATGGCTTGATCGTGTATAGGCCAGTTTACATCTGAGAGTTCGGAGACGAAAATCACAAGATAGATCTGAAAGGAAAGAAGTGTTGAAGCAGGGCAGGGCTCTCCAAGGGCTGTAGTGCCATTAGGATGGATGATAGTGTCATATAGTTGCAGACTACTAAGACACAGATGACGACACATTTTTTTTTTATCAAACGAAAAACCACCAAATAAAGTTGAACCCGAAGATGCATTTTTTTAAATGAAAGATTGTTATATCGATTCACCATTTTCTTTTTTTTTTCTGAATGACATTTTTAATGGAATGTAATCGGCATAAATGTGGCATCAATCAAACATGAATTACTTTACAAATACCGGTACAGAACGAAAGACTATCTTCAATCAAAAATGAATTACTTTACAAATACCGGTACAGAACGAAAGACTATCTTCAATCAAAAATGAATTACTTTACAAATACCGGTACAGAACGAAAGACTATCTTCGTCTTCGGTTTACCTGTACAGCATGATCCGAAAGAAATGTCAACAATGTTATTTGTTGCAAACGTTTTAAGGCCAGACAATATGCTTAAAACTTTTCGTCTAAAGATTGATACGCAGTGTAGCACCATTGACACGTAACGTAGCACTATTGATACGCAAAGTAGGCCTATTGATACGAAGTTTATGACATTTGATACAAAGTGTGAAACTGTTGATACAATGTGTATCACTATTTATACGCAGTGTTGCATTGTTGTCTGTTGATACGTAGTGACGAACAGTTGATACGATTACGAGTGTTAACACAAAGTGTTAACACAAAAGTTATATATTTTTACCTGTCTTAGCGAAATTTAGTTACACTTCCGCTCTTCTAAAATTTTAATTTTGAAAACTTTAGTGTTGCATAAGCTTACTGTACAAATAATTGCTTAAGTTCTAGCAGTTGTAATGCTTTAACAAGTAGAACATCTTGCTATAAGGCACAGGAATATTGGAAACCCTGAACCCAATAATTACATTTTATATCTCTTGTATTAAGTAGCTGAATGACTATAAGCGCTGGTAATTAGAAGTATTAAATAATAGCAGATGTTTAAGAGCTTACACTTAACATTATTGATCCACCAACGCTGTGGAGAGACTGATTCGCTAGGGAACTGCCTCCCCATCTTTGCGTGAATGTTACTGGTTGGATTTGCTGATACAGTCCTATAAAGTCCGTTTGAGCAAGCGCAATGTCTAACTCATTAAGAAGTTCTATCGGGCATTATTTTGTCCCCAAAGTGAGGCCTTTCACTTTTTTTTCTATCAGATTCCATCTGTCGCAATGTGGCCACGAGAGCACTTAACGAACTCCTCTTAAAGCTAATACGACCCACTTTACGCCGTTGAAAGATGCCATCGTAAAAAGTTATGTACAGAAATCCTCGAGATCTTCTTTGTCCTGCGCAGAATACAAGTTAGCCTACATCTCTGTTTCTGGAAACTACTCCATTCCACCAGAGAAAACATCATTGCTTTTTTTTTTCTGTTATCAAATCGTTACCTCCCCCCTTTCTTTTTTCTCTTTCAGCCTCGATTGGCGTAATTCGAGTATTGATTCAATTCCGTTGGCAGAGTTAATAAGCTTCGATCAACATGTTGTTGACGTGAAAAGGTTTATCAGTGCTCAACCTACTTGTCACTAGTGGCGGTTCCCTCAAAGAGAATATAAGAACGAGATAGGTACGTGCCCCCAACTGACAATTAATGAGATTTTAACATAGCAACATTTGCTATGTGCACTGACTGCACTCTATTCTGGTTTTAAAAAACAAATTTCATCCCCCTTCGATCTTTTTTTCCCCATTCTTTTTCTTTCCCTCTTTTTCTTTATCCCAAAACCCAAAGTAATAACATTGGATTCGCTATGAATCATGTAGGCCTACGATTCATTCATTATGACTAATGTAAAAATGACTCTAATGTCACCTGTTTACAAAGCTAATACCAACTCACTATGTCTGTCTGTCTGTCTGTCTGTCTGGTACAAATCTTGTACACGATGTTTCTCTCACCTCCTTCACTCGGATCAAGTTGAAACTTTGCACATTTATTCACTTTTGATGACAACACATGACTCAATTTAAAAAAAATCAATTAGCTAGTAAATCAGTGGTAATTAATTAATTAATTAGTTTTATGAAACTAAAATTTGTGAATTGCAATTGTGTGTACTTTATTATATGTCTATACATTTTGATCATGCAATTTTTAAATTTTTCATAAATCGGAAATTCGAATTCAATAGATATACATGTTTTCAAGTTACATGAAGTTACTTCCTTTTTCCAGTCTATAATTATGTATGTCTATGGTTTATAGATTTGCGTGAATATTTAGTTATGTGATTAATAGCCCCTATTTAAAAAAAAAGGACATCATTTTTTCTAAACTTTGAAAACTAAATATCATTTCACAAGACTGATTTTCCAAGTTTCAATGCTTCTTCCCTTACAGTCTCGTATGGATGTTACATAATAACGATCAGATCATGATCGGATAAGCATTTGTTTCCATTTTAGGGTCTAGGTAGAAATATTTAGAAATAATAAATAACATGTTTATTTATTTTTATATATAAAAAAAGTCATGACAGTATGAACGTATGATGTTTTTTTTTTTTTAAATATTTTTTTTTTGGTTTAAGGAAGAACTCGAAGGTTGCTAGAGTTGATATTTTATATTTCGCATAACTGGCTAGATTTACACATTTTCACGGTAACTATTTTATTGCTCCTTTTTCAGACACACCTAGTAAAACCCATGTTGCATTTCGGAAACTAGAAACCCAAATGTCAAGGCCATTCGTCTAGTTTCGCTGTAAATCCTAAAAGAAAATTATGGAAAGTGTATCCTTGAGCCCCTGGCCTTTGTTTTTTTTCTTTAATGTATGTCTGTATAATCATGTAGTCGAAATATATGATTGGGAGATATTTTATTGACGCATTTCTTTGTAACCAACTTTCAGGGGTAATCAGTGCTACATTGAAAGATAATATCGACAAGAATCCAGGGAGATTAACATTATATCCGGTTTCCAGCGAGAGTGCGAAGAGATAAAAAAAAAGAATAAAAAGAATGCTGGTTTGTAAGTGTATATAGACAGACCAAATGTGCAGATAAACATCTGAACAAACAACGACCACCACTGACACACGACGTAAGCGGAAACAGACGTCTGCTAAGTACTTGACGAACTGTGACCTCAATGGTTGCAGCTAGAGTTTGACATTGTTTTGACAAAATTAAATTTCGTTTAGAGTTGACAGAGGTCAAAGATGAGACTCTGGATGTAAGAGGGCTGCACTCAGGGCCGGCCTTAGGCCAACCTATACGGCCGCAGTGGGCCCCGCTCTTTTACAGTTTCTATGCTGATTCCAGGTGTAAATTATTAAATTAAACCATCATAACCATTGTAACTTATAATAGATTTCACGGGGCTTCCTTATTTTCCATGTTCCTGGAAATCTTCTGAAAACACATTAAAATCTCCTGAAAAATAGACAAAATTGTCGTTTTGTGGTGTCATTTGAATATGAGAAACGCCAATTCTACACGCGTTAAACACAGACATTGTCAGTTTTCATTAAAAAAATAATATAGAGCCAATTTTAACCAAAACCGGAATTTCCTTTACTTTATTTCATTTAATGGTCACTGGCTTATAAATATAGATCTAAATCTATCTCGATCTCTTTAAAAAAAATCAAAAGCGTTATTTTTGTATCGTGATTTTTTAAAGAATAAATAAAATGCAGACTCGAAAATTAATTTCTAATCTAAATCCTTATTTTCACCGATTATCCTTATCCCTGCGCAGTCCGTTTCGCACAGGGCCCCGCAATTGTTTGACCCAGCCCTGGATATACTACGCAGTGTCAGAGTCTTCAAAATATCCAGTGTTTGCTTGGGTGTAGTCTTTTAAAATGTTAGGGATAACATCACAAAGATAGCGTGAATATACATATATTTTTAAAGTCTTCTTATTTGAATTTTTTTCACAACGGAATCTTATCATTAGTGATATATCACGAAGCTGTTAAAATTTTGAAAATATCTATAACAAAGAAAATCTAAATTTCAAGTGCTGTAATCTACATAGCTGGCCAGTAAACGATGTGAGATCAGCAAAACTTCTAATACTACACTGATTAGATTGTCAACAGAATGAGACATATATGTGAGGCGCGGTGGCCGAGTGGTTAAGCGCTTGGTTTCTGAACATATGGCCCTAAGTTCGAAGACTTGGATTTTGAATGTCGGTATTTCTAGGGCGCCTCTGAGTCCACCTGACTTTAGCTGGGGAAAGTAAAACCGTTGGCCAGAGAAAGAGATGACGGACGTTAACATCATCCGCCCCATCAATCCTAAGGTCTGAAAGTGGGCACTTCTAATAAATACATAGAACAACAAAACACTGCCTGGTTGTGTGGTAAATGAACTGTTGTCTCGGTGGTCTCGGGTTTGAACCTTGCACAAATGTTGAACACTTTAGTTCTCCCACTTCCCCATCTCGGATCAAGTTGAAACTTTGCACAATTAGTCACTGTTCCTAACAGAACATAAGTCAATCAAACAAATAACCAATTATTAAATTATATAGTGATAATCGATTAAATTTGGTTGATATCGAAAATGGGAAATAAATCATTTAGTATATATCTTGAACAAGGGAAAAACATCGTACTTGACAGATAAGGTGGTATAAGTTGAATTAGTCCTCTTGAGCACTCGATCCCAGTGTTAACATTTATTTATGCATTTAAAAAAACGCTGATAAAAATATTCACAAAGATACGCCGTTCTTCCCTCCCCCTTTACTGGTCCAGACAAGTGATGGGATCATATTCATATCGCAGTGAGAAAGCTAAAAGCAAAACAAAACAACTGGCAAAATGTTTCTAATTGCAAAGATTTATTTTGGTAGGTCATTGTACTTACAACTATATTAGTACATCAAATTAGCTGATAAAATTACACATATTATAGCTTTTATATATGTTTAAAATTTTAAATTCTATTTGACACTCTCATATTTATGATTTACAATGATGTTATTTGATTATTTTTTTTTCTAATGTATATTTTTCATTATTTCCTAATTCTGTGCACCTGAAACATCAAAAAGCATTCTATTTGTAGATTTGCCTCCACTTTAAGAGATTCTCCAATAAATCTTTTTAAACAATGAAATAAAAGAAGCAAGTTGATATAACGCGGTAGACTTTCGGACATTTTTTTGTTTTGTTATAGTTATGAGTAATTTCCCCTGGTCTAAATTTAGTTCAATTTCAAGCAAAGAAACCTGCAGACGACCAAAGAGGTCACGAGACGATGAGTAAACAACTCTGTTCCTTCTCAAATGACTAATTGATAGTCAGGCGACCCTATGTGACCTGTCCAGATGACTCGAGAACGCTAAAAGTAGGCCAAAAAAACAAAAAAAAAAACGGTAATGATGGTTACATATATTATAGTTGTAGATATAATGGGACGATTCAAAGATAACAACCAGATCTACTTACTAACATGTCGTTGATCATTGGTTCACGGCCCCTCGTGGCAATCTTTGAGCTACTGATATGTAAAGGAAGCTGACTGACTAACGGGGAATGGAACATGACACAAGGTCTTGTGCAAACGAGAACACATTGCTTTCAATCACAATCACAAGGCAATTTATCGCGGGAGCAATATTTTTTTCTACAAAGCTTATATCAACTCACTGTCTGTCTGGTAAAAAGTTTGAACTCGTTATTTCTCCTAAACTTTTTCTCGGATCAAGTTGAAACAATTATTTGTTGTACCTCACAAAACATGAATTAACAAAAGTGGATCCGAGAATGTGTGCTGCATAAATTACGTGCTCAATTATCTAAGGCGACGAAACCCTACATATTTAGTCTTATTTGTGAATTTGTTCAATTAGCTAAGGCAACGAAACCCTACATATTTAGTCATATTTGTCAATTTGTTCAATTATCTAAGGCAACGAAACCCTACATATTTAGTCTTATTAGTGAATTTTATTGGTATCAAACAAAATAATTAATTACCAGTAATTAATTGACTGAATGGTTATGTTTTATGATTGCTGCCTTGTCTTGGCCAATAATTAATTGTGCAAAGTTTCAACTTGATCCGAGAATTGGTGTGGAAGAAATAACATGTACAAACTTTTTACAAGACAGACAGAGTGGGTTGATATAAGCCTTGTAAAAATATCTATAATACTTGGGTTTACAAAAAGGAAAAATTCAATCTAGTAAGAGAGATAATTAAGAGTGATATTGATCAACGTTTGTTCAGTGACCGGATCTAGTCTAACAGTACAATCTTGTGATGTCCTTTAACATTAAGTTAAGTTGGTTTGTGCTGCCATGACAACCCCATAAACAAATGCACAAACATAAACATGGATGCCGAAAAATAAAAATAAACGCTGTTCAAAGTAGAGTTCATCTACCAACTTAATGACAACAAGTTGTGTTCCATTCTAAATATACACGTTTAGATACTCATGTTCACAGAGTGCACATGCACAAATGCACACTACTAGATCTATTTATCACCAACACAAATATGAACAACAAAAGGAACAGTTATCAAGAATAACAATTAAAAATAGTATAAATAAAAAAAAACACACGTTTCTATTACAACATACTAAATAGTAGGAAATAAAAGAATTATTTAAAAAAAAACAATTGTTGAGTGCAATGAGTTAAAGTGAAATTCACACCCAATGCTTTGTTGCTTTTTTTTTTTTATTTTATTTTCTTCTGTATTTTGGTGTCTGTCACCTGATGCACATACCTTGCCGTGGTGTGACAGCTTGAGTTCCTCAATGACCCTCAAAGCTACACCGGCGGGAGCTCACCACTCCTGACAGGTACTACCAAGCCGGACAGGTCTGTCAGGCAAGAGGCCAGACAAAAGGTGCATCCCCCTCCCCGGGACATAGGGGTTGTGCGATAGTCTAACAACCTGTCCACGGAAAAAAAAAGTCTTATAGAAACCAGAGCAAAAACACAAACATTAAACATTGTCAGAGGCGAGAGTTAAACTCCACAAAGGAGACTTATGAAGCTGTGCAGGGAAAGTCGAACGAATCCTATTAGGCCGACCACTCTACTTAAACCAACAACAGAGATAGGCAGGGCTTAGAGTGGAATCACCAGGAAACTAGACGTAGAGGAAGAATACTAAAGGAAGCCGAGAGGACCGGAAAGAGCTGGAAAACTAAAAAAAAACAACTAGCAAAAGACTGTGGAGAGTGACGTGTTTTTGTTGAGGCCTTATGTTCCATGAGGAACCAGAAGGTATGATAATGATGATGATTTTAGTGTGTTTTAATATAAAGCGTTTCTTTTTTTTATAACTTAATTTTTTCCCCTTTCTTTACAATAATTATCGATGAATATTCACAACTCAAGCAATGTGATAGTCAGAAAGAAGGTTTGTGACCCAAACATTAAACTTGTATGTGTCAAACTTTGGCCTTACCATTCGCCAAGAGAAATCACACAGTTATGTAGTGTTATTGTTTACATACTGCCCACGACTTATCTCCCCTTTGCTTAGTACCCATAGACATAAATAAATATAGACTGGCCAAGAAGAGAGTTTAATGAAATACAAATTTGTGAATTGCAATTGTGTGTACTTTATTTATGTCTATGAGTTTTGTTTAATCTCTAAAACTGAAGATCATATAATTTTTAAAATTTTCATAATTCGGAAATCCGAATACAATAGATATACATGTTTTCAAGTTACATGAAGTTACTTCCTTTTTCCAGTCTATATTTATTTATGTCTATGCTTAGTACATTTTCTATGTAAAACAAATTTAACTAATTTTCACGAATTATTATTAATGTAATTATTTTATTCTATTAATTCCCCGGGCATGCGACCCTGCCTCATAGTGGCGCCAAGTTGGAAATGATCGTAGGAGGAAACGATTAGGCTAAAGGGTAGCAAAACAAGATTCCCGTGGGGCTGCCTAGGGGGTACGAGAGCATCCTCATTGCACTGCGCGGAGTCGTAAAAAAAGCTCCCACAACCTTGTCACAATCCAGGTGCTGTTCCTCAAGGGACCGTTACATAAATGACGTGTCCTGCACGGATAGCCTGGTATAGAAAAGGAAAATGGCGGGGTCTTAGTGTACGTGGCCTCTTGCCACGAGTCTGACCCACCCACCAGACAGAACAGAGTACACTGTTCTCATTCAGGCCGGTGAGAGGGAGCTCTTATTCACTTTTGCTGGCCTAGAGTTCCAAGAGCCAAAGGCTCAACTCTACGGTCTCTACCTGACAGTCTCAAGAAGAAGAAGATTCTATTAATTCGCTATTGTTTTTTTTTTCTAAATGTCTTGTTTGCAAAATTTGATGACGACTTTATGGAAGAGGTCGAAAAATTTAGAAAATCTAAACATGAAAAGAAATGCACAGAGTGACAATATAAGCCTTGTACCAAAAAATTAAAGAAAATAAAAGTAATACCATAATTATCATAAATTTTGTGTAAATATTTCATGTATGATGCATTGGGAAATGAACTAAATGTATACTGTAATCTTTATAGGTACTATTTTTATAAATTGATCAAAAATATTTTTTAAGACAGGAAGTAAAAAAAAACGTATGCACATATGCAAGAGGAGACACGCTTAGAGACTGCCTGGTCGTGCGGTTTGCGCACTGGACTGCCGTTTGGATTTATCAATGGTCCCGGGTTCAAACCCTGCCCGCTCCCATCCACCGTCGTCCTGCGGGAGGTTTGGACTAGGAAGTAAACTATCTTCAACTCTGAAGGAACATCCGAAACATTTACAGACTGAATGGCGACAAGAAAAAGATCTGACAGTAGGAGAAATGGTAAAACATTTTGTATTCAAAATACTTTACTTTTGAGCTTCGTTAAAGTATGTTTGTAATTTGACATCCTACTACTAGTGAGACAGGATTAGATTAGATCTTAGATTAGATCACCACGTGACCAGATCAACCAGTTTATCTCACAGTGATGATACTAAACTTAATAAAGTATCCCATTCAGACCTTGCGATCTAGAGGTCAGATGATGTAAAGGTCATCTGTGCCCATGGCCGACGGTTAACAAGAGTGTCATGTGCCCAGCACAACTACCATCAGTCTTTACTGATTAGAGTTAACCCGAGTTAGAGTTAACTGGACTAAAAGGAGATCCAGAAATTCAAAATCCTAGTCTTCACTGAGATTCAAACCCGAGAGCCCTCTCTTAGGAAGTCAAGCACTTTACAAACTCGGCCACCACGGCTCCATCTCTTAACTAAACAGCAACTTTCTCGGACAACTTGCACTAGCGATCGATTTTCCATCTCCATCGTATATTTAATAAGATTAGACATTATTCTACCGGCGTGGCGACCCTTGGCATCGAGACAGCTCTGTGTACGTTCACGTTTTGCATCTCAAGTCGACCTCGATTCGACCTTGAAACAACGATGTAAATACACGTAAGCCTATTCAAATCTCTCATCAGTGTCCGTCGATGGATTTGATTTACTTAAAAACAAAGGGCACACATGGTTAGAATTAGTGCACCTGAGTGGATCTAAAACATGCTTGGCAAAGGATCATCCGTGTAACTGAGAAGGAATTTTTTTTTAAATGGAAGAGCAGAAAAAAATGTTCAATAACGATACAATGAATTATATTTTATATTATCTAACATTTCTAACAGAGAAAAAAAAACATTAAAAAATACTTTAAAAAAAAAAAGCATATATTAAGTCTTATTGTGTCAATGGACCTCATTCACCAATCGTAAACAAACAGCATTTAGCCAAGTGATAATATTGATAAAACAAAGAAAAAAAAATCTATCACATGACAGCCTTTATGGATTGCGCAATATGTATAGAAGAGATGGAAAACCACGTGGCTAAATGTTGTTTGTTTACGATTGGTGATTAAGTTCCATTACGTTGGATCAGTTATGAATTAATTAAGTAATTGGTTAATTTTTTTTTATTGATTCTTGTGTTGTCAGGTACAAGAAATGATAGTGCAAAATATTTCAGCTTCATCCGAGATTGGGTGTGGAAGAAATAACGTATACAAGCTTTTTACCACACAGACAGACAGACAGGGTGAATTGTTATGACATAATTAGGATTTAGTTACATTTGTTTCGGGAATACGGGGAACGTTTTAATTAGTTACAGATGACGTAAAATTTGTTAAAAAGGTAGAACGCTATAGAATACACACAAAACAATAAATCTTCCATCAAGACAGTAAAAATTAAGAAGTAATATCCAGACGGCTAGTGACAGGAGGCATTGGACGGTTCCCTTCTTGAGGATTAATGGCTGCCTGGTCGAGCGGTTTCCACGCTGGACTGTCGTATCGATTTACCGATGGTCCCGGGTTCAAACCCTGCCCGCTCCCATCCCCCGTCGTCCTGCGGGAGGTTTGGACTAGGAAATAACTATCTTCAACTCTGAAGGAATTTCCGAAACATGTAAAACATTTTACAAACATTTTTCTATTTTAAACTAGTGTCGACTACATCTATTCATTGTTTGGCATTTCGTCGATGTTTGAAGATTATCTCGTGCTTATTAGCGGCCCCCGTAAGGGGAAAAGCCGCTATTAGGTTTGTGCAAAATGTCCGTTTTCCGTCTGTCCGTCTGTCACACTCAGGGCGCCAAAACTAGAAGAGATACGAAAAATATTTTTTCACCATTAAATGCGGCTTGAAAAGTTTAGGTGCAACGGCTACTTTTAGTTTTTTAAAAGCAAACCGTTAAATTTATAAAATTAATTATGCAAGCGATTTTTTAATAATAAAATAATAAAAGTTCTGAAGCAATTACGTAAATGTAAGGGAGGAAATGTTACTAGAAAAAAATGCCCCTGGCATGTAGATATCACGCACATTTTTTAAAATGAATTTCTGTCTGTCTGTCTGTCCGTCTGTCAGACTCAGAGCGCCAAAACTAGAAGAGATACAAAAAATATTATTTCACCATTAAATGCGGCTTGAAAAATTTAGGTGCAACGGCTACTTTTAGTTTTCTAAAAGCAAACCGTTTAATTTATAAAATTAATTATGATAGGGATTTTTTATAACAAAACACCAATTCTAAAACAATTACGTAAATGTAAGGAAGGAAATGTTACTATAAGAAATGCTCTATTGTTATGGATATCACGCATATTTTTAAAAATGAACTCTTAGCAGCGGCTTTCGTGTACTAGCGTAAAGCCCGGAAATGACATGATTCTAAACTAATTTCTTAAATTAAAAAAAAAAAAAATCAGATTTAAAAAAAAATAATTGTTTAGTGCCCCCATTAGAATGAAAGAAGCATATTTTTGTGCGTTTTGTCTGTTGGTTGGTCTGTCCGTCACGGTTAGAAAAAAAACACTAAAGACTTTTGAAAATATGATTTAACCTTTACTGTTCTTTCAGAAATATTGCGATAGTTTAAGGATGGGAGCATACAGGAATTGAGCCAGGGACCAACGATAAATCCTAACTAAAGTCTAGTGCGCAAACATCAAGATAAGGCAGGTTTATACCCTTCTCGCCATCCTCCGTTGTCCAGCGAGAAGTTAATTATTTTCAACTTAGAAGGAACATTCGAAACATCTTGCGAATAGGCGGATCTGACAGGGATCCGACTCAGACGGGGGCCGCCTCTGAGTTTGTGTATCACACAAACTCTCTTTGTAATCTTGTTTCATTATTTATATTTGACAAGGCGGAGGAGTCATGATGGAGAATAATATTGCTATATAAATGTTGCACTAATATAAAAATGCAAATTTTATGTTTTTATGGTTTCAGAAAATTAAGGGGACAATCTTTAAGCCTTTCCGTAATGAAACACAATCAACACACACACATATATATATATAAGAGAAAAAAAAGTGAATGATATAGCCATAGACATATATTTATGTCTATGGATATAGCTTAAACATTACATCTTTTTTTTTTTACAAGACTACCGGCTTGGTGAGTTTAAAAAACATCTTTTTGTATTTTCCGGAAATATAATGTCCTGCTTGTTTTTGTTAGTTACCCCCATGCGCATTTTTTTTTTAAAGAAAAGAAAACGTATGTGTGTTTGTGTGTGCCTGGTCTAAACCAAGGTCAGCACAACTCAGCTATTTACTAGATTCAAGGGCTTTAATGAAGGACTAATTAAAATGGCAGTAAAAATGAAATGAGAATTCACCTGTTCCCGGATTTAAATCATTTCGTTGTGCACTGCGTGTAAAACATTAAAGAAGTTTATTTAGTTCAGTGGTAAGTAGCTGTTGTTTTGTGTTAACATATTGCCCCTAATCAATGACAAGTGTATCATTCCGTACACATCGCTTGCCCTTGTTGTTTTCAGTGAGTGGATCTCTCTCTCCCTCTGTCTCTCTCTCTTAAACTCTATCTCTCTTCGCTCTCTCTCTCAACATCTACCACTTTCTCTCTCTCTCTCTCTCTCTTCTCTGTCTCTCTCAACATCTACCACTTTTCCTCTCTTTATCTCTCTCAACTCGTCTCTCTATTTCTCTCCCAACCTCTCTCTTTCTCTGTTTCTCTTAACCTCTCTTTCGGTCTGTCTCTCTGTCTCTCTAAACATCTTTCTGTCTCTCACAACCTCTCTCTCCTTGTCTCTCAATCTCTCTCTTTCTCTCTCTCTCAACCTCTTTCTCTATGTCTGTCAACCTCTCTCTGTCTCTCTCAACCTCTATCTGTGGGTCAGTGTGTATATGTGTGTGTCTCTCTCTCTCAACCTCTTTCTCTCTCTTTGTCTCTCTCAACTTCTCTCACTGTCTCTTTCAACCTCTCTCTATTTCTCTCTCGTTGTCTCTCTCTCTACCTTTCTCTGTCTCCTTCAACCTCTCTCTCTTTCTCTCTCTTAGTCTCTAACAACCTCTCTCGCTCTCTCTTTGTCTCTCTCAATCTCTTTCTTTCTGTATCTCTCAACCCCCCTCTCTCTCCCTCTCTTTCTCTTTGTCTCTCTGAATCTCACTCTTTTTCTCTGAACCTCTCTTTCTCTCTCTCTCTCTCTTACAGCGCATCGAATGAAACCGAGTGACTGCTGCTTCATTATGCGCGTTCAGCTGATGTTTCGAGGTGCCAGATAGCACCGTAACGGTCCGAATACGACCCGCGGTCCGTAGGGTGGGCACTGTTTTACAGTAATGTCTTGTGGGAATGTAAACACGGTGCACCTGTTCATTGGGCACGTGTAGAAAAGAAAGTGTGGGGGGCACATCGTAAGTCATACGCACTACCGCCAGCACTTTGCTTACTACACGGACAGCATCAAGCCAGTATTAAAGACGTATATAATCAAATGTACTCTTTTTAAAATAGTGACTGAATTAGAGAGTATTTGAAGAAAGACCTGGTCTCGGATCAGGCCCGCCGCCAGAAAGATTCGGGCCCCGCACAACTGGGCAGGTGTGCGTCTTCTGTCTCCCCCCCCCCTCCCTGTCTTCATTAAATGATCATACTGCGATTACTCCCTTAGAGCACGCGAAAGAAAGCGGGCAGTGAGTATAAGGTCGCATTGTCCTTGTACAAAGACAGACCCGTTGCCGCGCAAGGACCAGTTCTCTCATATCCTTGTCCCGAGCGCCCTTCATTCATAGAGAATGTGGTTTATTGTCTCCTCGACGTTGATGCAGTGACGACATCATGTGTTGTAGTGTTCTGGAAACCAACAGAGGCAAACACCAGTTGGACAGTGCGGTAACCTTTGAGAATGTAGGCCTTTCTGAAGGGTTTCTCACGTCCAGGTGCGCACAATATTGATGTACGTCTATTTATTGATTCATCTTTTTTTTAGCGGTCCCCGAAAGGGTAAAAGACGCTATTAGTTGTGTGTGGTCTGTAGGTCCGTCCGTCTGTCCGTCCCGTTTAGATCTCGTAAACTAGAAAAGATAGTGAAAATCCGACATTATAATATTTTTAGACAATTCAAAGTTCTGAAGCAACGGCTACTTTTTTCTTTTCTGAAAGGGAAAAATATAATTTTTAAAATCAAGTATGCCAGCAGTTTTTTCAAAAAAATATACACCATTTTTACAACTATACACTATTAATAGTAACAAACACGAGAGGCTATTAGATAAGGTATTAAACAATTAATCTTATTGTTAACACCTCAAACAGTTTTACATTTTTTGTCACCATTTTTTTTACAATTGTATGCTATGATAAGAAAGTTATGTCATACTAACTACTACATTTACAAAAAAAAAATATGTTTAGTTTTTTTTTTAAAGAGAAAAATCTATTT
>JADKLZ010068076.1:0-14189 GCA_021533235.1 Biomphalaria straminea | reverse complement strand
TGAAGTCATGTTCTATTATTGGATGTCATAATTATTTTTTTTTTTTTTAGATTTCATGGGCCCCATCATGTACCGATCTCAAGTTCAGTCATCTCTTATGTCCTGGAGGCGGCTTTGGCCCAGTAGTTCCCGATGGTTATGGCATATCTTACATGGTACCTGGCGATCATCGAATATTCTTTCACGTCTCTTCTTGGAAATCTTCTGATGAAACCAACTCTGCCCAGTTCATGCAAGCGCTCATTGAAACTATGAAAGAGCTTAAAGATTTGTTTGCTGACAGCTGAAGATATACTATTGCTTAGAATTTGTGTGAACCTTCTAGTATACCAATCATTTCAGTATGAAACACTGGACAATATTCTGCAATGTGCTATATTACTTTTAAAATGTTATTGGAAAAAACTTAAATCTGAGTTTTAGCCATATATTTCACATTCTTTGTTTGAAATAACTAAATATTGTAACTAGAAATGTTATTTATCATTGTTTCAATGCTGAAACAAACAAATCATGAAAAATCAAATCATAAGTTATGCTATGGGAGTTCTTTCCCTTTTCTAATAACTTAGGACATTTCATGACTTTTTTTTTTATGATGATAGATGATGAACAATTTAAATAAAAGATATTTTACTTTAAATTAAAATGTCTACTTTTGAATTAAAAACACAATTCCTTTTTTGTAGTACCCAAAATTTGGTGTGCAATAAAATTGTGAACATTATCTATCTCAAATATTCGACTATTCCAAAATGTCTTTCTAAGTTTTATAAGAACTTTGTTCATATCTAAAAACCCTAAGCTAGGTTCTTCCCTGCAATTAGAAACTAACATTAATAATAGGAAAGAAGTGATTACAATTTCTATACATACCTTTTTTTTTTGGACTAAGAGCAAGAGATAGAACACTAAATTGCTTAAACTTGTATCTTATTTGAATGTTTAGTAGAATTTTTTTTAACAAACTGAGAAATATTGTTTTTTAAAAATCTTTTAGAATGTATAGTGAATAATGAATTAGTTTTTAATACAAACATGTAATTTTTTAAAAATAAATCCCAACATTAAATTTTTCCAAATAAATAAATATTCTGTACACACTCATTTTCATTTCATTGTAAATTGGCTTAGACCATTTCTTAATTTTGTGATTGGTTTAGCAAAACAATGTCTATGTAAGTGCAAGTGAAACATCTCTTACCCAAAGTGGGTTTTTATATCATTTATAACTTTTTTTATATTAGATTTACAGCCTGTCTGCTGTTCTTTGACTTACAGAATTATGTTACTCATATCACTTGTGTGCAATGCAAATGCTGTAGATGATTTGATTTCACTGTAAATATTTTAAATATAAATAATCTTATCTTCATAATCTTGTGGCATGTTTTACCTCAAAACACTATTGATCAAGGGCTCAACTGTACAATTAGTAAGATTACCAATAGAACAAATGTGTAGTACAAAACAATAATTCATTTTATGTTTAATGAACCATGACAAATGGCATAATTTATAGTCTTTTGTTAGTGGCACAATCCATTCCGGGTTGGTACAAATTTGCAGCTAATTTGTGGTGTGCTAAATATGAAATTCTAATGTATTTGTTGTTTTTATAAAACAATGTTGAGCTGTATTTGTTTTTATAAAACAATGTTGAGCTGTATTTGTTTTTATAAAACAGTGTTGAGCTGTTTCATCTTATTACTATGAAAAGGGATCTCAACTCAAAATAAATATTGACATTTTCTTTACAAGTCCATATAAAGTAAACTCAAGAAGATTATAAACTAATGATTTACCTTCTAGCACTTCATCTAGTGAACAATGGATTTCTTTCAAATCTTCAGTGCTTAACTGGTTTCCAAGTCAACAAAAGAAATAAATGATTTCCAGAGCCTTACTTTCCTTCTGCCCTATCTACAGAGTCTTAAGGCTTTGCCCTATCTACGGAGTCTTAAGGCTTTGCCCTATCTACTGAGTCTAAAGGCCAAGATATTTATATAATATAGTGAATGAACTCTTCTGCCATTCACTTTAGTTTTTAACTAATCAACTTACTAGAATTAAAACATGCTTACTGGCTTTACTGTATTTTTTGTTATGTAAAATGGCACCTGGTTTGTCCCTGACATGCTCAATTGTTCTTAGCATTGTTCTTTCATAAACTTCTGAAGTTGAATGAAGGACCTTCAAGTGTTTTTATTTACTTATAAAAATAAGAAATATATATATATATCAAATATTTTATTACAGCTGCTAAAAATTTAATTACAAAATGATTACATTCTAAGTGTTACAGTTACAAAAGTATGTATAAAAAGTAAATAAAAATCAAGAACAATCTTTTCATTTTGTATTTATTCTGGAAGTCAGTTATAATAATCTTAATTAACCATGAGGAAATTAGTCTTACAATTTGTGCATTAAAAAATACAAAATTATAGAAACAAAATATACATTCACACTAGTTTCCCTCACACATAACATGAAATGTTTATATCAGATCAATTCTATTCAATGATTCAGAAAAACCATGGTTTTAGTTTGGTTTTAGTTTTGGGCACATCGGCACAGTATAGGCCATGTCGTGCCCGTAGTCCCTTAAGGACTACTCTCCCTCTATATAAAGGTCAAAGTTTATACAATTAACTCGTTAAAATTAAGGTTCATTTACAGTTAAAAGAGCATATGTAAAAATTTTGATATTTGATAAGAATCTAGTGTAAATAATATGTGTATACAGACTCACGAATCAGATCCTCGAAGACAACCCCACCTCCCGGATAAAGCCCAGTACCCTCCCAGGGTCGACAGTGTCAAACAGTATTTTTAAGTCAGTGGATGTGAAAAACTTCTCCCTGACATCCTGGTATCTGGGGCAGTCGATGAGGATATGTTCCACTGTGAGGCGAGAATCACAACGCTCACAAAGTGGTGGCCCCTCTCTCTTCAGCACGAAAGAGTGTGTGATGTAGGTGTGGCCAATCCTAAGTCTAGACATGGTTGTGCTGCCACGCCTTGTCAGACCCTTAGATATGGGCCGCCACCGTACATCCGCCACGATCTGCCTGAGTTTGTTGTGAGTCTCAGCCTCCCATCGGTCCTGCCACTCTTGATAGGTGGCAGTGGCAATACTTTGTCTCAGGTCCGAGTAGGGAATTTGGGTTCCTGACACTGCTTGGTTTAGGGCTTTCTTTGCTTCTCTGTCTGCGGCTTCGTTTCCCTCTATGCCTACATGGGAGGGGACCCAGATGAAGGTGACATCCCTATGGTTGGCTGCTATTTGGTCCAACAGCTTTAGGCACTTGTGTACCAATGGAATGTCAGTCTTCATCCGCCCCAAAGCTTGCAATGCAGATTTGGAGTCGGAGCAGATTATGAATTTTCTCCTTTCTGATGCTTTCACGGCCGTAAGTGCAAGCGACAGTGCATGCAATTCGGCCGTAAAGATGGAGCATCCATCAGGGAGTCTACGGGAGATTGTTTTGCTCCGAAAGGAGCAGGCACACGCGACCTTTCCATCCATTTTGGATCCGTCAGTGTAGATGGTGCCACAATCTCCGTAGCTCTCCTGCAGTTCCCTAAAGTGGACTTGTAATAGGGTTGGGTCTGTGTTTTGCTTTTTAAAATTAAGGAGGGATAAATTTAGTTTGGGTCTACTAGTTAACCAAGGAGGGTTTTGTGGGGTTTCTATTTTGAAAATTTGGTCGATGGGTGGGGTTAAATTTTGGATGGATTCTCTCATTCGAAGGCCCAACGGCTGTATGACGTTAGGCCTTCGAATGTATATTTCAACATTTATGGGATTGAATACGGGATCAAAAGCAGGGTTTGTGGGGTTAGATTTTAGTTTTACTATGTACTGCATTGCAAGCTTTTTCATCCTTATGTCCATGGGGAGCTCTCCAGCCTCCACATGTAGACTCGGAATTGGTGACGTGCGGAACGCGCCGAGACAGAGACGCAGGGCAGCATTTTGGATTGGTTCTAGTATCTTTAGGTAAGACTTCCTTGCTGCTCCATATATCATAGATCCATAATCCAACTTGGATCGGATTAGACTTCGATACAGCAACAGCAAGGTGTCTCTGTCAGCCCCCCAGTCCGTATGGCTGAGTACTCTAAGTATGTTTAATGACTTTTGACATTTTTTCCTAAGTTCTTTAATGTGGGGGAGAAAATTAAATTTGGAATCAAGGGTGAGGCCTAAAAATTTGGTAGTTTTTACAACGGGGATTTTCTTTTTGTTTATAAATAATTCAGGATCTGGGTGGAGCCCCCTTAAATTACAAAAATGCATACTAACTGTTTTGGAGTCCGAAAATTTAAAACCATTATCATTTGCCCAATTTTGAATTTTGTTTAAATTTAACTGTAATTTTCTTTCTAAGGTGTTCATATTTTTCCCGTAAGTAAAAATGACAAAGTCATCAACATACAGAGAGCACTCTATGCCAGGGGATAGGGCATTAATGATGCTGTTAATTTTAATGTTGAACAGGGTGACTGACAGGATGCTGCCCTGGGGTACGCCCATTTCCTGTTCAAAAGTGTCAGAAGTGGAGGTGCCCACTCGGACCCGAAATTGTCGGTCCTTCAGGAATTCCCCTATAAACCGGGGGAGGTGTCCCTTAAGGCCTAAAAGCTCCAGGTCACGTAGAATGCCATGTTTCCAGGTCGTGTCATAGGCCTTTTCTATATCGAAGAATACAGCTACAAGATGTTCTCGTCTGAGTAGGGCATTTCTAATGTAGGCTTCCAGCCTTACCAGGTGGTCGGTTGTTGTCCGCCCCTGCCGGAATCCACACTGGTATTTGGAGATCAAGTTGTTCCTCTCAAGGTACCAGACCAGCCTACTGTTTATCATTCTTTCCATGGTTTTGCAAATGCAGCTTGTTAGTGCTATTGGTCGATAGTTAGCTGGGTCAGAGCCGCCTCTTCCCGGTTTAGGTATCGGTATAACTGTGGCTTTCCTCCAGCTGTTTGGGAAAGCGCCTGTTTGCCACACACAGTTATAGACCCCTAGCAGGACTGCCAATGAGGGTTCGGGAAGGTGCTTGAGGAACTGGTAATGAATTTCATCTTCTCCAGGCGCTGTGTCATGTGACTTGTCCAGCGAATCCCTCAGTTCCTCGAGCGAGAACGGTTTGTTGTAGGCTTCATTATTCTCTGACCTGAAGTCAATGGGATGTCTTTCCTCCCTGGTTTTGACTTTTTGGAACTCTGGCGTGTAGTGTGCAGTGGATGATTTTTCTGCTATTGAGGATGCAAGGCAGTCAGCTATTTCTCTGGGGGACGTGACAGTTCGTCCTTGGTTTTTCAAATGCCCTATTGCATTTGATTCTTTCCCTTTGATTCGCCTTACTGCCTTCCAAACCGCTCTAGCAGAAGTTTTGGCATCCAGACTGCCGACAAAGCTTCTCCAGGAATTCCTTTTGGCTGACCGTATGATTTGTCGAGCCTTTGCTCTAGCTATCCTAAATAGCTTGAGGTTTTCCTGGGAAGGATTCTTTATGAATGCAGCCAGTCGTTTTTTCCTATCGCCAATAGCACTTTTACAAGCTGCATCAAACCATGGTTTGCTGGGCCGTTTTGGATTTGCGGAGGTTAGGGGGACAACTTTCCTGGCAATGTCGAGTAGCTTGGAAGCGAAGATATCAGCTGGGTTCTGCTCATCGAGGATACTTTCTGTGATATCCTCTGAGCATCTTTTTTGGAATTGCTCCCAATCGGCCTTGTTCAATTTCCACCGTTGAGGTCGTCCCATTGAGGGGAGATTGTTAGTAATGATGATTGGGAAGTGGTCACTTCCCCGTAGGTCATTACTAACTGACCATTTGAAGTCGTCCAGAAGTCCGGGGACGCATACGGTGAGGTCAATGCACGTGAGGGATCCAGTTCCTGGGTGCAAGTAGGTCGGTGATGCATCATTGAGTATGCATAAATCATGTTGGAGGAAGATATCCTCCAGCATACGACCTCTTGTGTCAGTACTGTTGGATCCCCACATTGTGTTATGAGCATTGAAATCCCCAAGGATAATATAAGGCCGAGGGAGCTGCCTCAACAGGTCCTCCATACTTGCTGGGTCCAATGGAGCGCCTGGTGGTAGATACAGGCTGCAGCAAGTGATAACCTTGTGTAAAGTTATCCTAGCTGCTACGGCCTGTAGTGTGGTCTGTAGTTCTACCCTCTCATGGGGGATGTTGTCCTTCACAAGGATACAGACTCCACCTGATGCTCTTTCTGCATCCTCAACATTCCTGCTGTAAGCAATGTAGCTTCGGAAACTGATGTTATCTTTCAGAAATGTTTCCTGTAAGCAGACAGCTACAGGAGCCTCAGAGTCCATCAGTAGCTGCATTTCTTCGTAATTGGCCTTGAGGCCTCTACAGTTCCACTGTACAATTCTGGAATCCATGGCTTATTCTAGATGACCTACTTGGAGCTATTAGGCTTCGGGAGGCCCCCGGAGGGGGTTCCCTTTATTCCTGTGACTTTTTTGGACTTCTGCTTGGTTGGAGAGGAGGACACCCCTCTCCTGGGGGGAGTCCTTCTCTCTGGAGAGGAGAGATCCCTCTGGTTAGAGCGGAGGCTACATCCTCCTCCCTCACCTCGGGCATCCTCTCCATTTTGAGTTCTCCCCTTAGGGAGTTTGTCAACCTCTGATTCAGTAGAGGTTGGGGTGTCTGACTGGGTTCTCTGAGGAGAACCTCTATCAGACATGGTGACTCCGGGTTCTCCCGGAGTGTTGGTTTGGACATGCTGTTCGGTCTCCATGCTCTCATCAGTGAGCACAGAGAACCTGTTTTGTAGCATGACCACGGGGCTTTCTGGTTTCTTTTGAGTGAAGTTCTTGGGCGGAGTTTTCTTCTGAGTTGGAGGAGGAGGAGGAGGGGGTGGGGTCAATGTGTCCGTCTGTGTGGCTATGGATCTTCCTGTCTTTGCCGCAGCCCGGGCGCACGTCCCCGTCAAGCCGAATTGGCCCCTGGGTAGGGCCGATACGGCCGATTTCGCCTGGCTGAAGGTGCATCCATTTCTTGCCTTGTACTCCTGCACGGCAACCTCCTGTTTCCACACAGGGCAGTCCTTGGAGTAGGCTGAGTGGCCAGCGTGACAGTTTGGGCATTTGAACTGGGCTGTGCAGCCCTTGTCCTCATGACCCTCTCCGGCACATCTAGCACACACAGTGTTCCTCTTGCAGACTGCCGCGCCGTGTCCATAACCCTGGCACTTGAAGCACCTCATAGGGTTAGGAATGTAGGGCCTCACTGGAACTCGTAGGTATCCTGCCTTCACGTACTCTGGCGGTGTCCTAGTTCCGAATGTGAGGATAATAGTGGCGGTCTTGACCTCCTCACCATCCCTGCGCCTTGTAATGCGCCGGGCATGGGTGACTCCTTCAATACCCTCCACTATTTCCTTCTCGGAACATTCCAGCAGGTCCCTAGAGCTGATTACACCTCTGCTGGTGTTCAGACTCTTGTGTGGCATGACTTCCACTTGGAGATCACAGAGTCTTCTGCATTTCAAAAGCCCATCAGAGTGTATCTTGCTATCTACTTCTACGAGTAGTTCCATCGTTCTGTGTAGCTTTGATACACCCTTGGGCTCTCCCACTACCGACTTGAGTCCCTTGTATATGAAGAAAGGGCTCAGTTTTGTCAGGCTTTTCCCCTCCTCTGTGCACCTGACCACCAGAAATGATGGCCAGGTAGGACAGCTTTTTGTGGCCTCCTCCTTTCTCGTTTCAATACGACGTTTCTTGCCAAGACATGGGTCTGTGGCAAGTGATTTTTGTTTTTTTTGGGTATCCATAAGGAAAGGTAAATAGTTCGGCACCTGTGCTCCCCACCCGCCATCGAGTCCAACAGGGGGACGGGCCATTCGGATGTCCAGAATGAGCCCGCCAGGGCTACACAGGTGCTATACTCAGTCAGCTGCTGCATCGGACATGTGTCCGATACAGTAGCTGGCTGATTGACCCTCTAGCCACCGCCCTCCAGCATAGGTCGAGGACCTATGCTGGTAGCTCGGCATGACCAGCCGGTTGACCCAGAGCGGGCCATCCGGGCCTCAGGTCTAGGGGAACTCGGAGCCAAAGTATTGTGTTGCGGTGGTCCATCCTCAGATAGTCACCCACTCAAACACCAGGATCTCTTTATCCCCCCTTACCCGTCGCAGTCCACGGCAAACGGACTGGTCCTGGACAATGTGAGGTTTTAAAAGATAAGGAGACAGAGTGAAGGTTAATAAAGGCAGACTGAGAGTAAGAGGAGGCAGACAAAATGATAGAAAAGAAGTAGGGCACTTTTGAGCTCCAAAAGTGCTAAGGAAAGAGGAGCGCAGTTTAACGTCATGTCTCAGGGACGTTCAGAAAAACCATGCTGCTAGATGCTGTTCATATTTATAAATACTTATATTTAAACAAATTTGCACATATCAACTAATAAGATTCCTGTTCTGTTGTCACAAATATAAATAAAATTACTAAATAATAATAATGTATGATATTGCATCATTGTTTGTTGTCTATTTTTTTGAGTGAAAGCAAAGGATGGAACGGAAATAATAAAATAGTTCTCTATGTCTACCTTGATAAAGAAAGTCTCATTATTATTTAGTATTTGTCTACAGTAATTATATCTGTGACAACTGAACATGGCATCAGAAGTGTCAGATCTTGTGACATCTGGTGTCAGAATTGCTTGTAAAAGGTAGTGGTTTCTAAATTGCTTTAAAGTACATTTTATTTGTATCAAGTGGTATCATATCACTAGTTCATATTGAATTGTTTTGGAACTAGATCTAGACATAGAATCTAGAATCTATTCGAATAATGGAATTATTTGATTCTCCTATTCCGTTGTCACTAGACGGTAATCTATATGAAAGATGGAAAAAATGGAGACAAAGTTTTTAACTGTTTATGGTCGCCACTGAAAAGAACACAAAGCCCCAACCAGTGAAGAAAGCTTTATTGTTACACCTGATCGGAGAACCCTCTCGAGACATCTACAATACTTTTCAAGTATGTGAAGATGAGACTGTAGACAAATTAAATGAAAGGTTTGAGAATCATTTTTTTGCCTAACTCTAACAACGTATATGACAGATTTAAATTCTTCTCAAGAAATCAGAAGGACAGTGAAACTTTTGAACAGTATTACACTGATTTGAAGAATTTGGCAAAGGAATGTACGTTCGACAGCCTTCGAGGTGGACTCATCAGAGATCGATTGGTATGTGGCATACAGACCGATCGAGTAAGAGAGAGACTTCTGAGACATAGACTTAACTTTAGAGAAAGCAGCAAGCATAATTCGTGCTGACGAGCATACCCAGAACCAAATGATAGATATGAAAGGACTTCATGTAGATGCTGCTAATAAATTAAAGAAGACAGAAGATAGAAAGCCAGTTAAAAGCTCACAGGAGAAAACGGCAAAGAATCACGTGACAAGTATCATTAGAGATTGCAGATCGCATGGAATATACGTGCCCAGCATTTGGACAGACATGACGGAAATAATAAAATAGTTCTCTATGTCTATCTTGATGAAGAAAGTCTCGTTATTATTATTAATTTATTAATGTCTACAGTAATTTTATTTATATCTGTGACAACAGAACAATTCCTCTATGACACTTTCCCTTCAGTGATTGTGTTGTAACACAGTTTGTTTGGTTAAAGGATAAAAGTAAAAGCATTGTGGAATATTTTTTTAAGCGATGGAATTGAGTAAATTCACATTTCTAACAAAGTTCTATATTTAGAGTGAATTCCTTCCTTCAGACATGTGACATAAACTTGTTTTGTACTAATTTGACAGAAAAATATTTGTAGCTAAAATACTCCTCACCCTTGGCTGGACACCAAAACTAACATTCAGCAACATTTGTATTTTGTCAAAATATTTACTTTGACCACTTCAATACCACTGTCTAGTAAATTAGATATTTATCATTTGACATGAGCTTAGACACACTTATTTAAAATCACTTTTATAGACCCCAATTTTCAAGTTTTTATGAGTCAATATTTTAAAAAATACCCTAAGACCTTACAATATATGAGACAGATGATAGGTCATCTGTTTATATAGCCAGTATAACAAACAACCACCTTTACTTTTCCCCAGCTAATGTCTGGTACCCATTAAAGTTGGGTGGATTCAGGGACATCCTAAATATTCTGAAATTCAAAATTCCAGTCCTCACCAGGATTTCAACCAGAGACCCTTAGGTTTAGCAAATATTTCAAATATTTGTTGGCTTTCATGCTACTTGTCTTTTTCACCCTTATTAACCCAAACCTCAAAATAAAACATGCCACATTTTTACAAGGATATACAATTTATGAAGATATTAACAGAAATAACAAATACTTGTGCACAATATTTATTAAAACATTGACATGTAAAGAAAATGTGTACATAGCTATATACATATTTATAAGGAGATTTATATATGTTTACATCACAAAGACATTTTTAAAAAATTGAGTTGACATTAAGATTACCAGATTGAAAGTATTTTTGTATCTGTGGCTTGGACACCTTTATACTCAGGTTATGCTACAAGTAGTTGCCCAAAGCAACATGAATAATAACAAAGCTAAGGATGGGCCTATAAATATTGGAGCTGATATGATATAACAAGTGTCTTTGAGATAACTAGAAATATTGACTATGTAGCTATTTAATTTGTTAATTGTCAAATATTTGTTAGAAATACAGTAGCACACACACAAAGAAAATTTAAAAAAAAAATATTTTGAATAAAGGGAAATGATTCTTAAGACTTAAGTAATATGATAAAAATATTTTTTAAGAAGAGATTTCAACCAGTTTCAACCCTTAGATGCATGAACTCTGATGAGCATATTTTACAATGTTGAAATTTGGCCAACAGACTTATTTAATAAACATACCCATTCAGTTTTTTAGTCCACTAGAGTAAATTATGGAAGGGGGTGTCAAAATGTCCTTTATTAGATTAAAGAATTCAACCCTTCTTTTACTGGCCAGCAGTAAAAGAAGGGTTGAATTCTTTAATCTAATACAGCACATCACACCCTGCTCGCTAACCGTTGGCCAAAGAAACAGATGACCTTAACATCATCTGCCCCATAGATCGCAAGGTCTGAAGGGGACACTTTACTTTTACTTTACTGGCCAGCATGGACAAACACATTGAGCATATGTCATCATGAAAATATGTATGGAGATGAGAGACAAAAATAAGCCAAAGAGCTGGTCAAGATTAAAAGGGTTAAAGCTGATTATAAGAAAGCATGAATAAATCCTGTAATAGTCTGCTGATGGCAGTATGTAGAAATGAGCTCAAGAGTTAACTGATCAAGTCAATTTATGAAGAACTCGAAATCGGCTGTATTGGCCCTACCCAAGGGCCAATTCGGCTTGGCAAAGACGTACGCCCAGGCTGCGGCTAAGATAGGAAGATCCATAGCCACACAGACAGACACATTGACCCCACCCCCTCCTCCAACTCAGAAGAAAACTCCGCCAAAGAACATACCTCCGAAGAGACAAGAAAGCCATGTTGTCATGCTAAAGAACAGATTCTCTGTGCTCGCTAATGAGAGCATGGAGACCGAACAGCATCTCAAAACCGACACTCCTGGGGAACCCGGAGACATTATGTCTGACATGGGTTCTCCCCAGAAAACCCAGCCAGACACCCCAACCTCTACTGAAATAGAGGTTGACCGACTCCCTAAGAGGAGAACTCAAAATGGAGACACATGATTCAGAAAAAAAAAAAGTTGGTCATTACAGAGGAATGAAATATAGAGTTGTATCCTAGTACTGACCCGGACCAGATCAGCACACCAACTGACAAACTGACCACTGGATACACTTGTACCCTATTCAGACCAGGTCAGCTCTCCAACTGACTAGACTGACCACAGGAAACCTTATTGTCCCCCTTTGAAAAGCCTGTGATAAAAACAATTCACAACTCAACTAATAAAATAAACAAACACACACACAATCTCACATCTTTCACACCCTGCTCTTGAAAACAACTAATAAACACACACACAATCTCACACACCCTGCTCTTAACAATGGACTAGCAGTTGCAGTCTCTAGTTCCTTATCTTCTAGTGATGTCACATTTCTCACTCAAAAAAGTTATGGGATGTGGGATTTCTCAGTGCATGGACCAACAGGTTTGGAACTCACTCCTCATTGATCTCAGACAAGCAACATTTTTCACTACATTCAAGAAGAACATTAAGACCTATCTATTCAAAAGTTCTTTTTTAGGTTAGCTTGTAATTTTAACTGTAAGACCTATCAATTCAATAAGGCCTTTTTTTTTAAGATTAGTTTGTTATTTTAAGTTGTGTTTATGTCTATTACATTCTCATGGTCCTTGTAAGTAAAAGTAAGTTCCCCTACCACCTTGACCCTACATTGATTGTTAAAAGCACTCTATAAATGAAATCATTATTGATGTCTTGTGTAATGCTGCAAAAAAAATTGGAGACGTAATAAATTACACACATTCCTTTGATTAGTGATTGTCCGTGAAGTATTGCTACAAGTGATTGTCCATGAAAATCAAGTTGACAACACATTCCAGTGGATTGACAATGAGTGTGGAGCAAGCAATATTAGCAAGCCTTTTCACACACAACATTGCATTTTAAAGGATGTAGAAAAAATACTGCCTAACGAGGAAAAACGTAATGATTGAAAGGCATATTTTTTCCCAGAAGTCAGAGTGAAGGAGACAGTTCAAACTCAAGACAAGATCATGTGAATTTGAATCATTAAAATATTCATTGATTTAAGACAGAATGGTACTTGGTATAAGAATGAAAACACAAGACTACTAAGACAACTTAAACGGAATCTTATCAAGGCTGAAAGCATATGCAGTGCGGTGGAAAAAACTGAAGGTCAACTTAAATTTATGAAGTTAAAGCCTGTATGTATAACTACTCTTTTGTTGTCAGGCTATTCTATATTTCCCAGACGAGACATGTACTGGGAACACAGTGCGGATTGTGGTATTAAGGCAGTTTATAATGCTATGAGGCAAAACAGATTCAATAAACTCTTGAGATACATTCATAAGCAACAATCTGGATTCAACGGACAAGCTAAGCAAAGTGAGGCAATATTTAAATCTTATGAATGAAAGGTGCCTAAGTTTTCTCATCAGTTCAAAATCTAAGTATCGATGAGACCATGGTACCATATTTCAGCAGACATTCTGCCAAGCAATTTATCAAAAATAAACCTGCGAGGTTCGGCTACAAAGTATGGAGTTTAGCCCCCCCCCTTAGACTTTATCAGTCAGTTTGATCCTTATGTTGGTGCCTCAGCAACAATTGACAGACATGAACTTGGGCTAGGCCCTGGCGTTGTGCTGAATCTTATAATCTACCTTCCTTCAGAACTCTACAAACTATATTATGATAATTACTTCACAACTCTAGCACTGATGGACAGATAATCAGAAAAGGGAATCGGAGCTATAGGCACTATCAGAGCCCACAGGCTTGAACAATGTCCACTGTTGCCAGGGACTGAAATGAAAAAACAACAGAAAGAGGATTTTATGACTACAGATCTGACATACATAGCAATTTAATAATTTTACAGTGGAGTGACAACAGTGTTGTTGCTATTGCTTCCAACTTTGCTGGTGACCTGCCATTGAAAGCAGACCAGCGATGGTCAAAAAAGGAAAAAAGATTTATTCAGGTTACACAACCAGACATCATTTCACTCTACAATCAAAATACAGGAAGAGTTAAGGTGACCAAAATGTAGCCAAATACAGGAACTCTATCAGAACCAAAAAGTGGTGGTGGCCCTTTTTAGCCTGGCCAATGGATTAATGCTTACAAAATGCTTGGTGTTGATGGAATGTTACGCCCCTTTCTGTAACCCACATAATATTGTAGATTATCCCCCTTTATGGATACTGTATAGAATATAGAGAGTTGTGCCCATGTATAGGGGTCACTACTCTGCTAGCCAAGATGGCTGATTCAACTTGTTTGTGTTTACCTGAAAGTATTCTTATGTCAAGTTTATTCATATTTAAGTGTCAATCATAACACTTGGCTACTTGTGCCCATGATATTCTGTTCATAAACAACACTGTGCAGATTTGTTCAGATCCTATGTGCCCAGATA
>JADKLZ010068069.1:0-11679 GCA_021533235.1 Biomphalaria straminea | reverse complement strand
AAGGAAAGAAAGAAAAAGACCAGCGACAGAAAGAAAGTAGAGAAGGAAAGGGAAAAAAAGACCAGCGACAGAAAGAAAGTGGAGAAGGAAAGATAGAAAAAATGATAAAATAAAGAGAGAAGGAAAGGGCTATCAAAACTAAAGAAATTGAGAAAGTACATGCGTGTCCCTATACCTACCCCCGGAATGTGTTATTAAAGCAAACTCCTTGCCTCAAGGTCACAGCTCAGTGTTTTGCTAGTGTCGGTGACCGACCGAATTAGACCGCCCACCATGACCTTGTCAGATTATTATTTTTTTTTTGTCTCCCTTGACTGTTTTCATTTGTCCAGCAGAAACTATGTTCATAACATGCTTGTTTGTGACAGATTTGAACGGCGTGCCCTGTAGCGGTGGGTGCATTGGCTGATGATGACGTAATGACAAACAAGTCACATGGCCACGCGTACATTTTCTTTCTGCTTACAAGGTCACAATATTTAAATTTTAATACTAAAAGAACTATTTTTAAAGCTTTTTTTTTTTTTTAAATAAGAATTAGTTTTCTGATGCAATTAAAATCTGGATTTATGGGTTCCAGTTAAAAAAAAACCAAGGTTAAAAAAAAAGTTGAGAAATTATTTGGTTATTAAAAAAAAGGCATACTTTGCTTTTACTTTTGGTGATAATTAAGGTCAAGGCTATTGCCTCCTAATCAAGTAACCGGGCTGAAATCGGTAAATGTTAGTGTCTTGTAGACCAATTTCAAGTGACGCTAGATTTTAACACCAGAGCTAGAGAGGAAGCGATGATGTTTCGGGGCTGTCGGCGCCATGGCACCCTCATTTACCCCACTTAGGAGTGGCTAGCCTGTATTCGAAATCATGAGACTTGTCGGTCAAAGGTCAAGCGGTGAAGGTCGTAACTAAGTTAGACAAACAACTGTAACAAGATGTTAGACTTTCTTTACGAGCTGTCTGATAATATACATTTATATAACTTTGTGGATTTCCACTGCCGTTACCATCATCATCATCAAACTCCTTTTGAGTGAGGGCCTTAAAGTCTCAAAACCTCTCCTGCTCAAGACCTGGACAAAAACCTTGTTGCTGTGCGTAAGGCACTTATGTCACCTTACACCTTAAGAACTGTGGCTTCCCAGACCTACCGAGATGAAGATCAGCCAGTCTGGGGTAGTCAAAACGAATAGTAGACACGGTTACCTCTTTCTCCCCACAGCGGAAGCACCTTGAGTAGAAGTTTCGCCTGAATTGTGAAACCGTCGGGACGGTGGTCCGTTCAGCACTACCGTGTGAAGGGCCGTCCTATGTTGTCCAGAATTGGAGGACTTATCCCAGCAATCAAACCCATTTTCAATAGCATGATGGAAATTCGCATCCTGCTCGGTAGGTGGTGTTAACCCTCATGCTTTGCCAATGAGTCTGTTGGCAGTCATAGTGACAGCTATGTGACTCGGTGCCCACTGCAATGTTACCAGGGTGCCCTAACCGTGGCTTATTTCGTATGACGCCACATACGTTACCTTAGCAGCATGCAATTAAAATAAATAATATCATGAGTTTAAAAAGACAACTATTTTTTAAAATCTTCACGTGAAATGAAATAAAGATCTTTAAGTATTTCAAGTGAATAAAAGTGCGAGAACCTATCCAATATTGAAGGTGCGGTGGCTGAGCGGCAAAGCGCTTGGCTTCCGTATCGGCTCCCCGGTTCAAATCCTGTGGAAGACTGGGATTTTTAATTTCGGGATCCTTGGGCACATCTGAGTCCGCCCAGCTCTAATGGGCACCTGAAATTGTGGGAAAAGTAAAGGCAGTTGGTCTTTGTGCTGGCCAAGTAAACCATAGGCCACAGAAACAGATGACCCTTACATCATCTGCCCTTTAGACCACAAGGGGAACTGTACTTACTACTTTACTTTCCAATATACTAACCCAGTGTTATGGAGTGTTTGTGTGTTTCTATGGTGACGGTGGGAAGCAGTTCGCCATTGGCTGTGAATGATGCAAGATAGGATTGTCCTCAGCGGTCCTAGGTGAGTCAGACTGAAACGACCTATTACTAAAGTGAGTTTTGTTCAGAAACCTACTCTATATTATAGTCTACAATTATTTTATTTTAAGTTGAATTTGTTTATATCGTAAGAAAGGTTCTACTTACATGTCTTCACAAAAGAAGTTCTTCAAGTTCTATCAAGTTTGACAAGTTGCCGGCAGTTTGGTGCTACAAGTCAACGACCGTTCACCGCATTTCAGATTTTATTTTCATTCATAAACCTCGTTGGTAGCACATGATCATGTTTGACTGTATCTGTGATGTCAGTTACTTAACGGCTGAAAAAGTCCGCCCGGTTAAGGATACTTTTTCGTAGGTGCAGAGCATTCTGGTTTTAGGTCACACCTATTTAGTTATATCTAGGTGTTAATTAAAGGATGGCTGCCTGGTCGAGCGGTTAGCACGCTGGACTGTCGCTTCGATTTATCGATGGTCCCGGGTTCAAACCCTGCCCGCTCCCATCCCCCGTCGTCCTGCGGGAGGTTTGGACTAGGAAGTAACTATCTTCAACTCTGAAGGAACATCCGAAACATGTAAAACATTTTACAGACTAAGAGAAATAGAGAATGCTCTCTTTCCATTGTTGCCTTGATTGCATATTAAACTAATGTGAATCTAATTTTGCTCTGTCTGTCACTCTCTCTCTCTCTCTCTCTCTCCCCTAACTCTTTCTCTTTCCTTCTCTCCCCCCCTCTCTCTCTCTCTCTCTTTTCCTCTTTCTTCTCTCCGCTTACGGTGGTCCTGATATGTGTACTCGGAGGTCCACATACGTTCCACCGAGATCCTGAAAAGATCCACCGAGGTCCTGATAGGTTCCACGGAGGTCCTGATAGGTTCCAAGGAGGTCCTGATAAGTTCCAAGGAGGTCCTGAAAGGTTCCACCGAGGTTCTGATAGGTTCCAAGGAGGTCCTGATAAGTTCTACGGAGGTCCTGAAAGGTTACACGGAGGTCCTGAAAGGTTCCACGGAGGTCCTGATAGGTTCCAAGGAGGTCCTGATAAGTTCTACGGAGGTCCTGATAGGTTACACGGAGGTCCTGAAAGGTTCCTCGTAGGTTCTGTTGGCCTTTTCTTGTCATCTAAATATTGTCCACCGTATGGTCATTTCTACAAAGGCGTCACTGGGTTAATACCCAAATAGACATATCTAATCTTATTGATGAACAGTCAAAACTTTGGACTAAAAATTTAAAAAAATAATTTTTTTTTGAAAAACCGGAACAGGACAAACTTTTTGTATTTTGTTTTTGAAGATTGGTAGAAGGAGAACGTGTCAGATAGATCGTCTGCTGTGTTTATAACGTGATCCACATACAAACAAGTGGAGGGGAGGGAATCAAAGGTACATTTAGACATGTCTGTTTTCTGTAGTTCTAGCTATCAGGTCACACAACTTTGGAATTCGGCCGAGTGTGTTTTTGCGATGTCTAGCCTGGCCAGAACTCGAATAAATTTATTAGACAACTAGACTAAGGGCCCCCTCCTAACCATAGACACGATGTGGTTATGCATCGGACAATGGTCAAATCACAAGGGTGGCCAGCCTGGTGAATAAGCATGACTTGTAGTATATCATAAAAGAAATAGAGTCCAAGATTTATCGAGAGGAGGTGGGAAAGAGAAATATGGTGAAATAGAGTCTAAGATTAGCTACGATGAGGACTTGAACCACGGATCTCCCACCGGTAATTGAGTCAACTTAATTTTCTATTTACAATAATTTACATATTCTTGTTTTGTTTTGTTTTGTTTTTCATTTTATTATGGAAAATTTATAATGGTAACAAAATCTCGAGACAAGGAATAAAAGTAAAAAAAAAAAGTTTCGCTTACTTTGTGCTTGTTCAAAGACAACTTAAATCTGAAATCTGCTCAAACTCAAGACAACTTTAATTGCAGGCATTTTTTAGTCTTGAAAAGATCGGTCACTGACCTAAGCAGACGACAGACTTCTAATTATAGAATAGAGTAGACGTCTGCCGGTCCTGCTGAAATAGCAACATTTTTAAAAACACCGATCACACTGATTTGTAAGACATGAGACATGGAAGAGTAAAAAAGTTTGGGAGGGGGAGGAATGAGGCAGAGAAGAGTTAGTGAGAAGAAGAAAGTCCATTGCTTTCTGACTGAAATGCTGTCCAGACGTGAGCTTGTGTATCCGTAGGGGAGTGTAGGTCTATAAATAGATGTGTCTGTATTCTTACTCTCAATTACCATTCACCTTCATTTATCCCTTAATCTGTTGGACCGTTGGGATACCATGCAAGATTCGTGGACCGTCTTTCTCCATTCCTGTCTTTTGCCTTAGAACCTCTTTTAATGAAAGTCCCGTCAATTTTTTTTTTTTATGTTGTTCTTCCATCGCTTTCTTTGTCTGTCTCTTCTTCTTTTTCCTGGTACTGTTCCCTGAAGGAAGGCTTTTACGAGCCTCAAAGATCTTGTAATATGGCCATAAATTTTTAGCTTGCGTTTTTTTACGATAGTTTTTACGATAGTTACGATAATTAGCAGGCCATCGTGGGGGTCCAATCGTTACCGTAACTATGTCTCTAATCTCTTCATTTGTGATGTGATCTTTTTTGAGACAAGTAGAACTTTTCTGGAGCATCTTTGAAACAGTTTTGGCCCCATAGCAAGAAGATCAAAAACACATTTTTATTATTATATAACACTTTTGAAGACAAAACTTTTTTTTTTTTCAATTTTTTGAAATTCCATCAGAAATGCACGTGGGTAGGATTCGAACTCGGGATCACTGTGACGAAATTGGACCCCACGATGACCTGCTAACTACTGTAAAAAAAACGCAAACTAAACCTCTATGGCCATATTACAAGGTCCTAGGGGTTGGCATAGTCAGGATAAGAAGAAGAGGCAGAGAAAACAATAGGAAGACAAAGTCAACAAATGGACGGGCGGCGGGCCTGCTATTGAAAGAGAATCTATTCAAGGCTGAGATAGAGAGAAATGGAGATAAATGGTCCACAGGTCTTAAATGGTCCACAGGTCTTGTGTGGTGCCTCAACAAACAGTCCAGCAGACTAAGTGAAGTGAGGTGAGTGTCTCTAGATGGTCGGTTACTTTACAGCCAGATTCTGAGTGGACTAGAGAATGGCATACCTGACTACAAGTTCATCTCGATAACATGACTTCACTTGGGTATAGTTATTAGTCATTGTGCTGGTCACGCAACTCCCTCTTATTCCAATCCCCTTCGCCCCAAAATTAATAAACAGTTGAACACCAGGTAGTCTGCCCTTGACTCATTGGACACTTTAAAGCTGCTAACTACGTTATTATTTTTTTTAAACCAGCAACCCCCCTCCCCCTTTTTTTCCCCTCAATGGTAAGCCCTCCTTAGTGTGGGCCTTGTGCAATGAGCAACAAAGAAACAGGTTTTATAACGTGAGTCTAAACCTGGGAAGGGATTAAGCTGTGATTATCTAAAACTATATCGACAACAGACCGATCCTACAGCGGAACAACGTCACACATGACGTCACGCAGTGGGCTGTTCGGCAGACGTCAAGATTAGTTACGAAGTGAGCTTGGAATGCTTACAAATCCTGTACATGTTTTACCATCCCCATCCAGTGCGTCCTCCCCCTCCCCCCACACACACATCCACCACCCACACTGTCTAAATTTATCAGCTATATTAGGCCCTACTGTAAAGGTTCTCACGCCAAGAATTCACGGACCCCTTCGAGAAGCAACGTCAGCATAGCACTTCTGTATAGTGTCACAGGATAAAGCCTTTTTTTTTTCAAAGAATCTCATCGTCTTCTTATCTTATATATTACTGACGTTACTTCAAACAAACAAAAAAAGACGGTAATTACGTCCTACATATAACAGTCACACTAGACTGCGCATTCAGTTCAGTAAACTATTTAAGTAGTCATGGAAAATAATGAGACACTTTAGGTTCTATATATCTAGCGAATTTTGAAGTCAAGACCTTCTCAGGTTTATAAACAAATAAACTGGAGGGTAAGAAGAAAAAAAAATAGTTTAAAAATATTCAAAGAAAAGCTGAAGGTTTATTGTACTTTCTAGAAAGGTCTTCATAATGAGTATATAAAATTTAGGCGAAACGAATCATCTGGGCTCATTATTCACTCTGCTCGTGTGTGTTGATTGTTGTCACTCAAATGCATACTATCAGTGGAGCTACAGTATAATCTGTTTATCTGACTACTACTACTACAATTTCTAAATCTCATTTGTTGTACACTGTAATGTATAGTCGTCTACATTGAGCTAAGAAGCGTTAATCTGTAATCCAAATATCATTGAGATTGTTGAGTTCAGTCTCTTACTATAAGAATTCGTGATTTTGTGAGTTGAATTAAGAAGTAATTCTAACCAAATAGTTCAACACTCTCGGTCAACTCGCAGTTTAAAATGATCCAATAGGTCATATCTATAACAATAGGTCATAACTATAACAATAGGCCATAACTATAACAATAGGTCGTAACTATAACAATAGGTCTTAACTATAACAATAGGTCGTAACTATAACAATAGGTCATAACTACAACAATAGGTCATAACTATAACAATAGGTCATAACTATAACAATAGGTCATAACTATAACAATAGGTCATAACTATAACAATAAGATAAGATAGTTTTATTGATCTCTTCAAATGGAAATTCAGTTTGACTACAATTGACAACCTCAGCGTAACTACTGTACAAAAACAATATTGATGAAAAATTCGAACATTCACACACGAAACACATTTACAACCAGCGCTTTATGAATTTGACTTCTATAGGTCATAACTATAATAGATAGGTCATAACTATAACAATAGGTCATATCATCCCATAACCAGGAAAGAAAGGTGTCACGAAAGCACGTAGGTAGGAGTTTTGTGCCATACACTGTATATAATGTAAGAACCCCTGACCTCGAGTCAAGGTGCAATTTAATTACATTTTATTCGAGGCAGAGAGAGGAGGTTAAATTTAAATGTGCCTGCGGTGACTGTGTTTGGGTCATGTCACTCCGTGCACATGCACTGGCTGACACTGTCTAATGGGTGTGATAAATATGGCAAATATAATCAAAGTCCTCCATGTACTACTTACTAGGAATCTCTTCCCCACTCATCACACACTCTCTCTCTCTCTCTCTCTCTCTCTCTCTCTCACACACACGTGTGTAAAGGGTGCCCTCAAACTGTGCCAACGGTTGAAGTAAAAATGGGGTAACATATTCGCACGTCATAGGGCACTTCAAGACCTGTCGTAGTTGTCGGGACCCGGTTAAAGTGTTGACAGGACTTGACCCAAACCTTAGTTACCCCCCGGGGCCGGGAGGAGTGTAAGGCCGGCTTTCATAATCTTTTAAGTTAAATGCATTTTGGTTTAGCCCAAATCTTCTTTGAAGCATCACAAAGAGCTCACAAGAGACTCTCTAGCAATAAGTCAACACACAACTGTGACATTGTATTTTATAAGCGCTATAATCTTGCTTTAAAACACACAAGTTACAACAACGTTAATAATCAGATCTACAACAGCTTGGGGTTAGGGCGAGGAGAGGAAAGGCCCAGGGAGAGATCTGAATGGAGGAATGTGTTGAAGAAGGCCACAGTCCTATATGGGCTGTATGTACCACCACTGGGATGGGTGGATAATGTTAAGAATAGTTGTTCCTGTCCATTTATTTTCAGGCTTCCTTCTCTCCGACCTAATAGACTTTATATATGGTCTATGCTCCGACCTCATTCCATTCAATACATTCGCACCATTCCACTTTCGAACTATTCTTTTTTTCGCACCATTCTGTAACATGACCTCTCTGTACTTAAGTGTGGTATTTTCCCACTGACTAGAGGTTAATCAAGGTAACCTCCATACACCTTGATTGTTAAAATCAGACTTACGTTCCTTAAGCCATAAAATAGAGCACAAAGAAGATAAATCGGTTTGAAGAAATGTGATGGCGGTGTAATGGAACCTATAGAAGGAAGAAATAGTGACTTAAAAAATGGAAAAGATTTTAAATTAAAGAAACCCAATAAGCACATTCAAAGACGGCTTAAGAACAGATCATTATCGCCAAATAAATAATTAAAAAGTTACTTTGTGCGAAAAAAGCTTACTATATGTAGATTTGTTTGTGTATAAGGAAATAGCAACAGAACAAAAAGTAGTTATTTAAAACGATGTATATTGGTCTAAATACATGCACACGAACACAATTCAACGCATGCTCAAAGTGAAAGAAGATTGATTACAATTCTCTTAACAGATACCACTGATGACTTTTTGTAATGACGTGGCAGGTCTTCACCAGGACCGTACTCCGACATGGAAGGTCAATAATCAATATTGACTCATCTTGAAGCAAGTTTGTGAAGGGGGATAGACGATTCGATCCCAGGTCTCACTTAGTGACAGCCTATGCTCTATCGATTGACACGTTCACAGGTGTCTGAACTCTGTCTGTGCACTAGTGCATGCAGGCGTGAGCCTTTTGTTCTTCTTGTGTGAGTGTCAGATGTGTGTCCAACAAGTGGGACAGTTTCAAACGAGGGAAATAACTCGAAAAGCCCTTCCCTTTTACTTTGAGTCTCCCACGCCCTAGCACCCAGTGTAGTTGGATGAAGATGATAGCCAACCCCCTCTTCCAATGTGGCGTAGCTAGGAATGTTTCCATAGTTTGAACTACAAGTCTGACTCGGATCAACTCTAGTTGTAAAGCTCTTAACAGTGTCCAATGATGTCTTTTGTAATGACTTCACAAGACTACACCAGGGCCGTACTCCTACAAGTAACAGGAATCTTCTAAACAATGTTTAGGGTCTCCGGTATGTCTTAAATCTCTACAAGGTCATTTGTCATCAGATGATATCACGATAAGGTTTATTGTTAATTTAGTCAACTTGCACAGCCCCTTTACCTCCAAGTTTATTATTAAAGTTATTACAATTATTATTAGTGTAAGTAAAAGTAAAGTTCCCCTTTCAGACCTTGTGGTCTTTAGGGCAGATGAATGTCATCTGTTTCTGTGGCCTACGGTTAACGAGTGTGTAATGTGGCCAGCACAACGACCGCCTTTCCTTTTCCCTAACTAATGTCAGGTACCCATTAGAGCTGGGTAGACTCAGACGCGCCCGAAGATTAAAAGATCCAAAGATTAAAAATACCAGTCTTTACCAGGATTTATACCCCGGACCCAGTTACGGAAGCCAAGCGCTTTACCGGTACGGCTATGAATGAACTTAATTTTATTTCTCTTTGGTTTTCTAAGTTGAGGGAAACAAGCTTAATTCTAGTTTCTTTTTGTGTGTTTGTGAATATAGCAAACCTGACTATGTCTTAGTGTGCCATAATGCAAGTGTCAAATTGTGCCTTTTTTTGTAACTGTTTGTAACTCATTTCTAGAATCTTTTGTTTTGTTCGAGTTGTATGACAACACTCTTCGTGCATGAAGTATCTTTTTAAATCAGGTATCTTTTTAATTCCATCCATCCATCCAGTGGTGCTACATCCCGTGATAACCCTGGCCTTCCCAGCACATCTCCCCATTTAAATTTCTGCTAAGCCTTTGGTCTACAAACCCAAACCTTCATACAATTAACATATTTCTTGGTCAGTGCGTGTCCTCCATCCTGTTTCATCTTGTATAGCACCACAGACATAGATTTTACTAAGTATTTTCCGTTCCGGATGTCTTTGTCAGTGTCCTGGTGAGTCCAGGTATCATTTGCAAAGATGGTTAGTCTTTTTAAATAGGTATCTTTTCAATTAGGTATCTTTTCAATTAGGTATCTTTTCAATTAGGTATCTTTTCAATTAGGTATCTTTTCAATTAGGTATCTTTTCAATTAGGTATCTTTTCAATTAGGTATCTTTTTGTTAAAAGAGAGAGTCATTCTATAATATTATTTTCTACAATCACTATTTTCACAGGGGGTGTGTCTGATTGAGAGATAGAGAGAGAGAGGGAGAGGAAGAGAGAGGGGGGAGATGAAAAGAGAAAGGAAGAGAGAGAGGAAGAGAGAAGGGGGGGAGATGTAAACAGACAGTAAGAGAAAGAGAAAAAAAGAGTTAGAGGGAGAAAGAATGTATCTCTCTTAAAATTAATCCTAATTAACAGCTTAGTGTTGAACAATGTAAAAACATAATTACAATTATTCATATGAGTTTTTCTCCGGTACTTCTTGCTAAAGCTACAACACACAAATCAAATTGCACTTTTTTATGGCATTATCTTCATACAAGTCACTTTTACTAGTAACAATTAAAGAAACTTTTTTTTAAATACTACATGACAGATCAGCAGCTGTATCTCTCTGTTATTAACCACGACAATCTGATTTGGGGCATATTCGGAGCCCCCTCCCCACCCCCCAAATAAAAAAAAGAAGCATAAGAATAGTTATTGCTTTTGTTAACATTTTAACCACAGACATGCTTTAATTGAAAGGAAGATTTATGGCTAGGAAACATGGATGGATATTAATGTTGGTCGTTAGTTTAGAATGATACGTTTTAAGTGCCTCTGGCTTTTATCTCACAAACAGCTCCTCCCCCCTTTCCATTAACACTACACTTCATTCATTGCTAGAGATACTGGGCAAGTCTTTATTAAGTGGATGGGTGTACGTCAGGTCACCACGTCCTGCCCGTTCCTGTCCAGTGACCTGGGGGAGAAGGGGAGGAAACGTGGAGAGAGGGAAGTTTGACCATCGCGTCCATTTACCGGTTGTTCACCTCCTATTCTGTACCAACATGCACACCTGCAGGGCAGAATGCAGAGTTGACCTCCTTTGTGTGACCTTGTAGGGAGAATGCATTGTTATAGACGCAGGGAGAGGGGGTAGCGATGGGGGGGGGGGGCTACAAGATGGGAGGGGGGGAGTGCAAGGCAGGACGCGGTGGGGAGGGTGAGATATTGAGAGGGAAGAAACCGCATTGAAATAAAAAGAGAAACAAGAGATGCCGACAAAGGTGGGGGAAACCTCTCGGCGCCCTAACAAAAGCTTCACCTCGCAGGGAGGTCGCTGGACATGTCGAGTGGACACTGTACACTTCATGTTACCTTCTGTCGCTAGTATTTGCTCTGAAGCTGCAAAATACTGTTTGAATTTATTTTTCTCCCATTCCAGTGTCGGGAGGGGGGGCAGAGGGTAGTTTTTTGGGGGGAGTGGGGTATAAAGGTATGTGGTTAACCAAGCATGTCCAGAAACACACGCTCGGACACGTTCACGCACACACTCGACTAAACGTTTGGGTTCAAATAGACATTTTGAGGACACGTCAAATCTGGACATAGAGTAGGCGCGGTTAAATGCAGACATCTTTTAGCATGTCCTTTCGTGTGACCAATGACCTTTTGACATACCATATTTCTTTTTGTATTTGTAGAGATGTCTACTGAAGATGTACGGTGAAAACAAAGGTTATTGAACCTGTTGTTCACGGATCTTGTTTGGGATTCTCTGCGATATTACCAAGGCAAAAAAAAAAAAACGGAGCCAATCCCTCCAAAACTCATGTTACGGGACCAATCACTCCAAACCTCATGTTACGGGACCAATCAATCCAGATTTCGTGTTACGGGACCAATCACTCCAAACCTCATGTTACGGGACCAAT
>JADKLZ010068068.1:0-11683 GCA_021533235.1 Biomphalaria straminea | reverse complement strand
AAGGAAAGAAAGAAAAAGACCAGCGACAGAAAGAAAGTAGAGAAGGAAAGGGAAAAAAAGACCAGCGACAGAAAGAAAGTGGAGAAGGAAAGATAGAAAAAATGATAAAATAAAGAGAGAAGGAAAGGGCTATCAAAACTAAAGAAATTGAGAAAGTACATGCGTGTCCCTATACCTACCCCCGGAATGTGTTATTAAAGCAAACTCCTTGCCTCAAGGTCACAGCTCAGTGTTTTGCTAGTGTCGGTGACCGACCGAATTAGACCGCCCACCATGACCTTGTCAGATTATTATTTTTTTTTTGTCTCCCTTGACTGTTTTCATTTGTCCAGCAGAAACTATGTTCATAACATGCTTGTTTGTGACAGATTTGAACGGCGTGCCCTGTAGCGGTGGGTGCATTGGCTGATGATGACGTAATGACAAACAAGTCACATGGCCACGCGTACATTTTCTTTCTGCTTACAAGGTCACAATATTTAAATTTTAATACTAAAAGAACTATTTTTAAAGCTTTTTTTTTTTTTTAAATAAGAATTAGTTTTCTGATGCAATTAAAATCTGGATTTATGGGTTCCAGTTAAAAAAAAACCAAGGTTAAAAAAAAAGTTGAGAAATTATTTGGTTATTAAAAAAAAGGCATACTTTGCTTTTACTTTTGGTGATAATTAAGGTCAAGGCTATTGCCTCCTAATCAAGTAACCGGGCTGAAATCGGTAAATGTTAGTGTCTTGTAGACCAATTTCAAGTGACGCTAGATTTTAACACCAGAGCTAGAGAGGAAGCGATGATGTTTCGGGGCTGTCGGCGCCATGGCACCCTCATTTACCCCACTTAGGAGTGGCTAGCCTGTATTCGAAATCATGAGACTTGTCGGTCAAAGGTCAAGCGGTGAAGGTCGTAACTAAGTTAGACAAACAACTGTAACAAGATGTTAGACTTTCTTTACGAGCTGTCTGATAATATACATTTATATAACTTTGTGGATTTCCACTGCCGTTACCATCATCATCATCAAACTCCTTTTGAGTGAGGGCCTTAAAGTCTCAAAACCTCTCCTGCTCAAGACCTGGACAAAAACCTTGTTGCTGTGCGTAAGGCACTTATGTCACCTTACACCTTAAGAACTGTGGCTTCCCAGACCTACCGAGATGAAGATCAGCCAGTCTGGGGTAGTCAAAACGAATAGTAGACACGGTTACCTCTTTCTCCCCACAGCGGAAGCACCTTGAGTAGAAGTTTCGCCTGAATTGTGAAACCGTCGGGACGGTGGTCCGTTCAGCACTACCGTGTGAAGGGCCGTCCTATGTTGTCCAGAATTGGAGGACTTATCCCAGCAATCAAACCCATTTTCAATAGCATGATGGAAATTCGCATCCTGCTCGGTAGGTGGTGTTAACCCTCATGCTTTGCCAATGAGTCTGTTGGCAGTCATAGTGACAGCTATGTGACTCGGTGCCCACTGCAATGTTACCAGGGTGCCCTAACCGTGGCTTATTTCGTATGACGCCACATACGTTACCTTAGCAGCATGCAATTAAAATAAATAATATCATGAGTTTAAAAAGACAACTATTTTTTAAAATCTTCACGTGAAATGAAATAAAGATCTTTAAGTATTTCAAGTGAATAAAAGTGCGAGAACCTATCCAATATTGAAGGTGCGGTGGCTGAGCGGCAAAGCGCTTGGCTTCCGTATCGGCTCCCCGGTTCAAATCCTGTGGAAGACTGGGATTTTTAATTTCGGGATCCTTGGGCACATCTGAGTCCGCCCAGCTCTAATGGGCACCTGAAATTGTGGGAAAAGTAAAGGCAGTTGGTCTTTGTGCTGGCCAAGTAAACCATAGGCCACAGAAACAGATGACCCTTACATCATCTGCCCTTTAGACCACAAGGGGAACTGTACTTACTACTTTACTTTCCAATATACTAACCCAGTGTTATGGAGTGTTTGTGTGTTTCTATGGTGACGGTGGGAAGCAGTTCGCCATTGGCTGTGAATGATGCAAGATAGGATTGTCCTCAGCGGTCCTAGGTGAGTCAGACTGAAACGACCTATTACTAAAGTGAGTTTTGTTCAGAAACCTACTCTATATTATAGTCTACAATTATTTTATTTTAAGTTGAATTTGTTTATATCGTAAGAAAGGTTCTACTTACATGTCTTCACAAAAGAAGTTCTTCAAGTTCTATCAAGTTTGACAAGTTGCCGGCAGTTTGGTGCTACAAGTCAACGACCGTTCACCGCATTTCAGATTTTATTTTCATTCATAAACCTCGTTGGTAGCACATGATCATGTTTGACTGTATCTGTGATGTCAGTTACTTAACGGCTGAAAAAGTCCGCCCGGTTAAGGATACTTTTTCGTAGGTGCAGAGCATTCTGGTTTTAGGTCACACCTATTTAGTTATATCTAGGTGTTAATTAAAGGATGGCTGCCTGGTCGAGCGGTTAGCACGCTGGACTGTCGCTTCGATTTATCGATGGTCCCGGGTTCAAACCCTGCCCGCTCCCATCCCCCGTCGTCCTGCGGGAGGTTTGGACTAGGAAGTAACTATCTTCAACTCTGAAGGAACATCCGAAACATGTAAAACATTTTACAGACTAAGAGAAATAGAGAATGCTCTCTTTCCATTGTTGCCTTGATTGCATATTAAACTAATGTGAATCTAATTTTGCTCTGTCTGTCACTCTCTCTCTCTCTCTCTCTCTCCCCTAACTCTTTCTCTTTCCTTCTCTCCCCCCCTCTCTCTCTCTCTCTCTTTTCCTCTTTCTTCTCTCCGCTTACGGTGGTCCTGATATGTGTACTCGGAGGTCCACATACGTTCCACCGAGATCCTGAAAAGATCCACCGAGGTCCTGATAGGTTCCACGGAGGTCCTGATAGGTTCCAAGGAGGTCCTGATAAGTTCCAAGGAGGTCCTGAAAGGTTCCACCGAGGTTCTGATAGGTTCCAAGGAGGTCCTGATAAGTTCTACGGAGGTCCTGAAAGGTTACACGGAGGTCCTGAAAGGTTCCACGGAGGTCCTGATAGGTTCCAAGGAGGTCCTGATAAGTTCTACGGAGGTCCTGATAGGTTACACGGAGGTCCTGAAAGGTTCCTCGTAGGTTCTGTTGGCCTTTTCTTGTCATCTAAATATTGTCCACCGTATGGTCATTTCTACAAAGGCGTCACTGGGTTAATACCCAAATAGACATATCTAATCTTATTGATGAACAGTCAAAACTTTGGACTAAAAATTTAAAAAAATAATTTTTTTTTGAAAAACCGGAACAGGACAAACTTTTTGTATTTTGTTTTTGAAGATTGGTAGAAGGAGAACGTGTCAGATAGATCGTCTGCTGTGTTTATAACGTGATCCACATACAAACAAGTGGAGGGGAGGGAATCAAAGGTACATTTAGACATGTCTGTTTTCTGTAGTTCTAGCTATCAGGTCACACAACTTTGGAATTCGGCCGAGTGTGTTTTTGCGATGTCTAGCCTGGCCAGAACTCGAATAAATTTATTAGACAACTAGACTAAGGGCCCCCTCCTAACCATAGACACGATGTGGTTATGCATCGGACAATGGTCAAATCACAAGGGTGGCCAGCCTGGTGAATAAGCATGACTTGTAGTATATCATAAAAGAAATAGAGTCCAAGATTTATCGAGAGGAGGTGGGAAAGAGAAATATGGTGAAATAGAGTCTAAGATTAGCTACGATGAGGACTTGAACCACGGATCTCCCACCGGTAATTGAGTCAACTTAATTTTCTATTTACAATAATTTACATATTCTTGTTTTGTTTTGTTTTGTTTTTCATTTTATTATGGAAAATTTATAATGGTAACAAAATCTCGAGACAAGGAATAAAAGTAAAAAAAAAAAGTTTCGCTTACTTTGTGCTTGTTCAAAGACAACTTAAATCTGAAATCTGCTCAAACTCAAGACAACTTTAATTGCAGGCATTTTTTAGTCTTGAAAAGATCGGTCACTGACCTAAGCAGACGACAGACTTCTAATTATAGAATAGAGTAGACGTCTGCCGGTCCTGCTGAAATAGCAACATTTTTAAAAACACCGATCACACTGATTTGTAAGACATGAGACATGGAAGAGTAAAAAAGTTTGGGAGGGGGAGGAATGAGGCAGAGAAGAGTTAGTGAGAAGAAGAAAGTCCATTGCTTTCTGACTGAAATGCTGTCCAGACGTGAGCTTGTGTATCCGTAGGGGAGTGTAGGTCTATAAATAGATGTGTCTGTATTCTTACTCTCAATTACCATTCACCTTCATTTATCCCTTAATCTGTTGGACCGTTGGGATACCATGCAAGATTCGTGGACCGTCTTTCTCCATTCCTGTCTTTTGCCTTAGAACCTCTTTTAATGAAAGTCCCGTCAATTTTTTTTTTTTATGTTGTTCTTCCATCGCTTTCTTTGTCTGTCTCTTCTTCTTTTTCCTGGTACTGTTCCCTGAAGGAAGGCTTTTACGAGCCTCAAAGATCTTGTAATATGGCCATAAATTTTTAGCTTGCGTTTTTTTACGATAGTTTTTACGATAGTTACGATAATTAGCAGGCCATCGTGGGGGTCCAATCGTTACCGTAACTATGTCTCTAATCTCTTCATTTGTGATGTGATCTTTTTTGAGACAAGTAGAACTTTTCTGGAGCATCTTTGAAACAGTTTTGGCCCCATAGCAAGAAGATCAAAAACACATTTTTATTATTATATAACACTTTTGAAGACAAAACTTTTTTTTTTTTCAATTTTTTGAAATTCCATCAGAAATGCACGTGGGTAGGATTCGAACTCGGGATCACTGTGACGAAATTGGACCCCACGATGACCTGCTAACTACTGTAAAAAAAACGCAAACTAAACCTCTATGGCCATATTACAAGGTCCTAGGGGTTGGCATAGTCAGGATAAGAAGAAGAGGCAGAGAAAACAATAGGAAGACAAAGTCAACAAATGGACGGGCGGCGGGCCTGCTATTGAAAGAGAATCTATTCAAGGCTGAGATAGAGAGAAATGGAGATAAATGGTCCACAGGTCTTAAATGGTCCACAGGTCTTGTGTGGTGCCTCAACAAACAGTCCAGCAGACTAAGTGAAGTGAGGTGAGTGTCTCTAGATGGTCGGTTACTTTACAGCCAGATTCTGAGTGGACTAGAGAATGGCATACCTGACTACAAGTTCATCTCGATAACATGACTTCACTTGGGTATAGTTATTAGTCATTGTGCTGGTCACGCAACTCCCTCTTATTCCAATCCCCTTCGCCCCAAAATTAATAAACAGTTGAACACCAGGTAGTCTGCCCTTGACTCATTGGACACTTTAAAGCTGCTAACTACGTTATTATTTTTTTTAAACCAGCAACCCCCCTCCCCCTTTTTTTCCCCTCAATGGTAAGCCCTCCTTAGTGTGGGCCTTGTGCAATGAGCAACAAAGAAACAGGTTTTATAACGTGAGTCTAAACCTGGGAAGGGATTAAGCTGTGATTATCTAAAACTATATCGACAACAGACCGATCCTACAGCGGAACAACGTCACACATGACGTCACGCAGTGGGCTGTTCGGCAGACGTCAAGATTAGTTACGAAGTGAGCTTGGAATGCTTACAAATCCTGTACATGTTTTACCATCCCCATCCAGTGCGTCCTCCCCCTCCCCCCACACACACATCCACCACCCACACTGTCTAAATTTATCAGCTATATTAGGCCCTACTGTAAAGGTTCTCACGCCAAGAATTCACGGACCCCTTCGAGAAGCAACGTCAGCATAGCACTTCTGTATAGTGTCACAGGATAAAGCCTTTTTTTTTTTCAAAGAATCTCATCGTCTTCTTATCTTATATATTACTGACGTTACTTCAAACAAACAAAAAAAGACGGTAATTACGTCCTACATATAACAGTCACACTAGACTGCGCATTCAGTTCAGTAAACTATTTAAGTAGTCATGGAAAATAATGAGACACTTTAGGTTCTATATATCTAGCGAATTTTGAAGTCAAGACCTTCTCAGGTTTATAAACAAATAAACTGGAGGGTAAGAAGAAAAAAAAAATAGTTTAAAAATATTCAAAGAAAAGCTGAAGGTTTATTGTACTTTCTAGAAAGGTCTTCATAATGAGTATATAAAATTTAGGCGAAACGAATCATCTGGGCTCATTATTCACTCTGCTCGTGTGTGTTGATTGTTGTCACTCAAATGCATACTATCAGTGGAGCTACAGTATAATCTGTTTATCTGACTACTACTACTACAATTTCTAAATCTCATTTGTTGTACACTGTAATGTATAGTCGTCTACATTGAGCTAAGAAGCGTTAATCTGTAATCCAAATATCATTGAGATTGTTGAGTTCAGTCTCTTACTATAAGAATTCGTGATTTTGTGAGTTGAATTAAGAAGTAATTCTAACCAAATAGTTCAACACTCTCGGTCAACTCGCAGTTTAAAATGATCCAATAGGTCATATCTATAACAATAGGTCATAACTATAACAATAGGCCATAACTATAACAATAGGTCGTAACTATAACAATAGGTCTTAACTATAACAATAGGTCGTAACTATAACAATAGGTCATAACTACAACAATAGGTCATAACTATAACAATAGGTCATAACTATAACAATAGGTCATAACTATAACAATAGGTCATAACTATAACAATAAGATAAGATAGTTTTATTGATCTCTTCAAATGGAAATTCAGTTTGACTACAATTGACAACCTCAGCGTAACTACTGTACAAAAACAATATTGATGAAAAATTCGAACATTCACACACGAAACACATTTACAACCAGCGCTTTATGAATTTGACTTCTATAGGTCATAACTATAATAGATAGGTCATAACTATAACAATAGGTCATATCATCCCATAACCAGGAAAGAAAGGTGTCACGAAAGCACGTAGGTAGGAGTTTTGTGCCATACACTGTATATAATGTAAGAACCCCTGACCTCGAGTCAAGGTGCAATTTAATTACATTTTATTCGAGGCAGAGAGAGGAGGTTAAATTTAAATGTGCCTGCGGTGACTGTGTTTGGGTCATGTCACTCCGTGCACATGCACTGGCTGACACTGTCTAATGGGTGTGATAAATATGGCAAATATAATCAAAGTCCTCCATGTACTACTTACTAGGAATCTCTTCCCCACTCATCACACACTCTCTCTCTCTCTCTCTCTCTCTCTCTCTCTCACACACACGTGTGTAAAGGGTGCCCTCAAACTGTGCCAACGGTTGAAGTAAAAATGGGGTAACATATTCGCACGTCATAGGGCACTTCAAGACCTGTCGTAGTTGTCGGGACCCGGTTAAAGTGTTGACAGGACTTGACCCAAACCTTAGTTACCCCCCGGGGCCGGGAGGAGTGTAAGGCCGGCTTTCATAATCTTTTAAGTTAAATGCATTTTGGTTTAGCCCAAATCTTCTTTGAAGCATCACAAAGAGCTCACAAGAGACTCTCTAGCAATAAGTCAACACACAACTGTGACATTGTATTTTATAAGCGCTATAATCTTGCTTTAAAACACACAAGTTACAACAACGTTAATAATCAGATCTACAACAGCTTGGGGTTAGGGCGAGGAGAGGAAAGGCCCAGGGAGAGATCTGAATGGAGGAATGTGTTGAAGAAGGCCACAGTCCTATATGGGCTGTATGTACCACCACTGGGATGGGTGGATAATGTTAAGAATAGTTGTTCCTGTCCATTTATTTTCAGGCTTCCTTCTCTCCGACCTAATAGACTTTATATATGGTCTATGCTCCGACCTCATTCCATTCAATACATTCGCACCATTCCACTTTCGAACTATTCTTTTTTTCGCACCATTCTGTAACATGACCTCTCTGTACTTAAGTGTGGTATTTTCCCACTGACTAGAGGTTAATCAAGGTAACCTCCATACACCTTGATTGTTAAAATCAGACTTACGTTCCTTAAGCCATAAAATAGAGCACAAAGAAGATAAATCGGTTTGAAGAAATGTGATGGCGGTGTAATGGAACCTATAGAAGGAAGAAATAGTGACTTAAAAAATGGAAAAGATTTTAAATTAAAGAAACCCAATAAGCACATTCAAAGACGGCTTAAGAACAGATCATTATCGCCAAATAAATAATTAAAAAGTTACTTTGTGCGAAAAAAGCTTACTATATGTAGATTTGTTTGTGTATAAGGAAATAGCAACAGAACAAAAAGTAGTTATTTAAAACGATGTATATTGGTCTAAATACATGCACACGAACACAATTCAACGCATGCTCAAAGTGAAAGAAGATTGATTACAATTCTCTTAACAGATACCACTGATGACTTTTTGTAATGACGTGGCAGGTCTTCACCAGGACCGTACTCCGACATGGAAGGTCAATAATCAATATTGACTCATCTTGAAGCAAGTTTGTGAAGGGGGATAGACGATTCGATCCCAGGTCTCACTTAGTGACAGCCTATGCTCTATCGATTGACACGTTCACAGGTGTCTGAACTCTGTCTGTGCACTAGTGCATGCAGGCGTGAGCCTTTTGTTCTTCTTGTGTGAGTGTCAGATGTGTGTCCAACAAGTGGGACAGTTTCAAACGAGGGAAATAACTCGAAAAGCCCTTCCCTTTTACTTTGAGTCTCCCACGCCCTAGCACCCAGTGTAGTTGGATGAAGATGATAGCCAACCCCCTCTTCCAATGTGGCGTAGCTAGGAATGTTTCCATAGTTTGAACTACAAGTCTGACTCGGATCAACTCTAGTTGTAAAGCTCTTAACAGTGTCCAATGATGTCTTTTGTAATGACTTCACAAGACTACACCAGGGCCGTACTCCTACAAGTAACAGGAATCTTCTAAACAATGTTTAGGGTCTCCGGTATGTCTTAAATCTCTACAAGGTCATTTGTCATCAGATGATATCACGATAAGGTTTATTGTTAATTTAGTCAACTTGCACAGCCCCTTTACCTCCAAGTTTATTATTAAAGTTATTACAATTATTATTAGTGTAAGTAAAAGTAAAGTTCCCCTTTCAGACCTTGTGGTCTTTAGGGCAGATGAATGTCATCTGTTTCTGTGGCCTACGGTTAACGAGTGTGTAATGTGGCCAGCACAACGACCGCCTTTCCTTTTCCCTAACTAATGTCAGGTACCCATTAGAGCTGGGTAGACTCAGACGCGCCCGAAGATTAAAAGATCCAAAGATTAAAAATACCAGTCTTTACCAGGATTTATACCCCGGACCCAGTTACGGAAGCCAAGCGCTTTACCGGTACGGCTATGAATGAACTTAATTTTATTTCTCTTTGGTTTTCTAAGTTGAGGGAAACAAGCTTAATTCTAGTTTCTTTTTGTGTGTTTGTGAATATAGCAAACCTGACTATGTCTTAGTGTGCCATAATGCAAGTGTCAAATTGTGCCTTTTTTTGTAACTGTTTGTAACTCATTTCTAGAATCTTTTGTTTTGTTCGAGTTGTATGACAACACTCTTCGTGCATGAAGTATCTTTTTAAATCAGGTATCTTTTTAATTCCATCCATCCATCCAGTGGTGCTACATCCCGTGATAACCCTGGCCTTCCCAGCACATCTCCCCATTTAAATTTCTGCTAAGCCTTTGGTCTACAAACCCAAACCTTCATACAATTAACATATTTCTTGGTCAGTGCGTGTCCTCCATCCTGTTTCATCTTGTATAGCACCACAGACATAGATTTTACTAAGTATTTTCCGTTCCGGATGTCTTTGTCAGTGTCCTGGTGAGTCCAGGTATCATTTGCAAAGATGGTTAGTCTTTTTAAATAGGTATCTTTTCAATTAGGTATCTTTTCAATTAGGTATCTTTTCAATTAGGTATCTTTTCAATTAGGTATCTTTTCAATTAGGTATCTTTTCAATTAGGTATCTTTTCAATTAGGTATCTTTTTGTTAAAAGAGAGAGTCATTCTATAATATTATTTTCTACAATCACTATTTTCACAGGGGGTGTGTCTGATTGAGAGATAGAGAGAGAGAGGGAGAGGAAGAGAGAGGGGGGAGATGAAAAGAGAAAGGAAGAGAGAGAGGAAGAGAGAAGGGGGGGAGATGTAAACAGACAGTAAGAGAAAGAGAAAAAAAGAGTTAGAGGGAGAAAGAATGTATCTCTCTTAAAATTAATCCTAATTAACAGCTTAGTGTTGAACAATGTAAAAACATAATTACAATTATTCATATGAGTTTTTCTCCGGTACTTCTTGCTAAAGCTACAACACACAAATCAAATTGCACTTTTTTATGGCATTATCTTCATACAAGTCACTTTTACTAGTAACAATTAAAGAAACTTTTTTTTAAATACTACATGACAGATCAGCAGCTGTATCTCTCTGTTATTAACCACGACAATCTGATTTGGGGCATATTCGGAGCCCCCTCCCCACCCCCCAAATAAAAAAAAGAAGCATAAGAATAGTTATTGCTTTTGTTAACATTTTAACCACAGACATGCTTTAATTGAAAGGAAGATTTATGGCTAGGAAACATGGATGGATATTAATGTTGGTCGTTAGTTTAGAATGATACGTTTTAAGTGCCTCTGGCTTTTATCTCACAAACAGCTCCTCCCCCCTTTCCATTAACACTACACTTCATTCATTGCTAGAGATACTGGGCAAGTCTTTATTAAGTGGATGGGTGTACGTCAGGTCACCACGTCCTGCCCGTTCCTGTCCAGTGACCTGGGGGAGAAGGGGAGGAAACGTGGAGAGAGGGAAGTTTGACCATCGCGTCCATTTACCGGTTGTTCACCTCCTATTCTGTACCAACATGCACACCTGCAGGGCAGAATGCAGAGTTGACCTCCTTTGTGTGACCTTGTAGGGAGAATGCATTGTTATAGACGCAGGGAGAGGGGGCCCCGCTGGGGGGGGCCCCCCCACCCCCTGGGCGGGGGGGAGTGCAAGGCAGGACGCGGTGGGGAGGGTGAGATATTGAGAGGGAAGAAACCGCATTGAAATAAAAAGAGAAACAAGAGATGCCGACAAAGGTGGGGGAAACCTCTCGGCGCCCTAACAAAAGCTTCACCTCGCAGGGAGGTCGCTGGACATGTCGAGTGGACACTGTACACTTCATGTTACCTTCTGTCGCTAGTATTTGCTCTGAAGCTGCAAAATACTGTTTGAATTTATTTTTCTCCCATTCCAGTGTCGGGAGGGGGGGCAGAGGGTAGTTTTTTGGGGGGAGTGGGGTATAAAGGTATGTGGTTAACCAAGCATGTCCAGAAACACACGCTCGGACACGTTCACGCACACACTCGACTAAACGTTTGGGTTCAAATAGACATTTTGAGGACACGTCAAATCTGGACATAGAGTAGGCGCGGTTAAATGCAGACATCTTTTAGCATGTCCTTTCGTGTGACCAATGACCTTTTGACATACCATATTTCTTTTTGTATTTGTAGAGATGTCTACTGAAGATGTACGGTGAAAACAAAGGTTATTGAACCTGTTGTTCACGGATCTTGTTTGGGATTCTCTGCGATATTACCAAGGCAAAAAAAAAAAAAACGGAGCCAATCCCTCCAAAACTCATGTTACGGGACCAATCACTCCAAACCTCATGTTACGGGACCAATCAATCCAGATTTCGTGTTACGGGACCAATCACTCCAAACCTCATGTTACGGGACCAAT
>JADKLZ010068067.1:0-12780 GCA_021533235.1 Biomphalaria straminea | reverse complement strand
TCTATCTATCTATCTATCTATCTATCTATCTATCTATCTATCTATCTATCTACCAATCTATCTATCTATCTATCTATCTATCTGTCTATCTATCTATCTATCTATCTATCTATCTATCTATCTATCTATCTATCTACCAATCTATCTAAAGGTTATTCATACACTTTCTTCTTTTTATATCACATATTTCATCTTTATGACATACTCTGTGCTATGGTCCAGTCTCCTAAGCAGACCTTTGTGGGGAAAAGGTTTCTGTGTGAAGACTTCCGTGCTGCCTTTAGATGGTCAATAAACACAACTCTGCTCATGCTGGGATTTGAACTCGATCTTCTTGTTAGATAGCCAAGCGGTTTGGCCTGTCAGCTACACACTGTACACTTGTATAACGTACTCAGTACTACATGGCACTACAAGTTGTATCCCGGGTTTATAAGTTTTTTGGTTGTATATTGAAAGACTCTTGCAGACATTCATTAAATAATCTATATTACAACCTGGCTTGAGGAGGGCGCGGTGGCCGAGGGATTTGGCGCTTGGTTTACTATCCTGAGGTGCTTTGTTTGAATCCCGGTGAAGACTGGGATTTCGAATTTCGGGATTTTCAAGGCGCCCCTGAATCCATACAACTCAAATGGGTACCTGACTCTTAAGTTTTGGAAAGTAAAAGCAGTTTGTCACATATAACTGTGCTCATTAACCTTTGGACGAAAAAAAACAGAGGAGCTGAACATCGTCTGCTGTATAGATTGACAGGTCTGAAAAGAGAACTTGACACGAAGCAAGACCTGCATGTGTGGAGGAAACTACTTTCATTATCTCAATGTAACTATTTCCCTTTCTCTCTTTTTATGATTTCGACTTTTTTGTTTTTGTGACCTAGAAGTGATGTCCTTGCCCATTTTTTTTTTCGCCTCTACAGTCTTTGGACCTGGCATACGTTGTCAATCTGTCAAGGCCAGATCACATTTTAGCTTGAATTTGTGTTTTTCTTATCTTTAAGCTCAACCCAATTACAATTTCGGAAAATCTTCCCTCGACCTTCAAGTTGGTTCAAATTGCGTTTCTAATATCTATATATATAATCCACAAAGAATTAGGTCAGACAACAACAACGAGTAATCTATTTTTAGCTCCATTAATTCTCTTTTACTTATTTTATAATGCGAAAAATTAGCACCATATTTAAAACTCGAATTATTTATGTATTTAATAGTCTAAGAGAAAAGTTTTCTGGAGCGTAAATGGTTTATAATTCTTTATAAAAAAATCCATTAACTTGCAAAAGACCTTTATTACGAGTGTTTGTGGACAATTGTGGTGGAAAAAAAAAAGCATTAGCAAGGTTAGAGAGACAAAATGACTATATTTTAAAATGTTAAAAATGTGTTTGATTTCTTTTAAAGCAATAGCTTAACAGACAAATAATTATAGGGATGTTAACTCGACTGGATGGCGCGGGGAATCTGTTGTAAGTAATAAAATGGCTTAATTTAATAATTTTTACACTTTAAATTAGAGCGGGTCCTATAAAATTGCGTGTCCTATGAAATGCGGGCCCCACTGCGGTCGTTATAAATGACTATATTTTGTTAAAAATGTGTTTGATTTCTTTTAAAGCAATAGCTAAACAGACAAATAATTATAGGGATGTTAAATCGACAGGATGGCGCGGGGAATCTGTTGTAATAAAATGGCTTAATTTAATTTTACACTTTAAATTAGAGCGGGTCCTATAAAATTGCGTGTCCTATGAAATGGGGGCCCCACTGCGGTCGCCGCCCCTGGTAAATAGCGGCATATGCTATGCCGCCGTATAAATGACTATATTTTGTTAAAAATGTGTTTGATTTCTTTTAAAGCAATAGCTTAACAGACAAATAATTATAGGGATGTTAAATCGACAGGATGGCGCGGGGAATGTGTTGTAATAAAATGGCTTAATTTAATAATTTTTACACTTTAAATTAGAGCGGGTCCTATAAAATTGCGTGTCCTATGAAATGCGGGCCCCACTGCGGTCGCCGGCCCTGGTAAATAGCGGCATATGCTATGCCGCCGGTCAACTAGTTTTTTTTTAATCCTCAAATTCGGAGACCTTGCTGATCAGTGGCGCAACCACGTTTTTAGCCACAAGTGCAAGCAAGCTAAAAAAAAAATATGCCACATTACCCATTTAAAATTTACTGAAAACTAAATGAGTATTGTTTTCATTTATTATGAAGACAGTATTTTGTTATTGTGTTTACAGCGCTTTGTATTATTCTGCAAGCTGATTTCATTGAAAATGTAAGTAATTAAAGTGTGACAGGGAACGGCTGGAGTTATATCGAGATATAGTGTCAGTACACAGACAAATACGACCACAGTGTTTGTAGGACGGTTTTGTTTTTCTTTTGTGAATGGAACGGTGGGGTTAATGGATACTAGAATTCACGATCCAAAATTATTTAACGAAGCTCGATTACCTCAATATGCATGTAGATCTAGAAGTGCACATATATATATATATATATGGCCAGAAGACTCAAAAGTAAAGTAGCAATAATACATAAAACATTGAATCATAATCTTCAAATTCAAAAACAAAATGTAATAAAATACTCAGAAAGACACTCTGGTGTTTCTTGCCCCATGACGTCTTTGACATGTACTCATTTAACAAAAAGGTTTATTGTCTGTGTTTTTACTAAAATCTTTAAATCTAAATCTATGTATTTATTTATAACGGTAGTCTCTATCCTAAGTTCGTTTCATTATAGATTTAGTTACAGTATGAGCTATACCCCCCCCCTCCCCACCGTGCCATGTCATTTTACTCTCCCTTGTTCCAATAATGCAATGAACTGTTACTAAAAATACACAACTTCCTGCTTCGTAATGTGTGTTCAAGTTGAGTCTGTAAGAGTTTATTAGACTCGTAATGATTGGATAATAAAATTATCCCTCTCTCCTTCGTGTATAGTACATTGTGTGTTAACTTTTAGAGCTCTTCACAGATTTTAAGAAAGGACATCGCATCAAAGTAGACTACAGGCGTCAGTTGTTAAAGAGTTAATTTGATGCAAGGCCATCACCGCCAAGTAATCAAGGATTCTGGTTAATTGACAAGCAATCTAATAAATTAATCTGGTTATCACTAGGGTGCAGCGTCTCTCTCTCTCTCTCTCTCTCTCTGTTTATCAGATTACAACTGCTTTAGTTTTGAAAATTTTTTCCAATGTCCTTGAACAGTTTGTCTGAGACTGTCAACAAATCAAATATATCTGGGTCAGTGCACTTTACTAGTATTTCGGTCATTAGAATTGACTGAGGTAAGAGTCAGCTCACCATGACATTTTATTATGACTATGAAAAACATTGTATCGGTCGGTGATGTTTAAAAGTGTTCTCCATAATTAGACAAACTGTTTGAAATAGTAATTCTGGTTTTCTTTATCTTTAATGACATAAGAAATGTGCTGACAAATATTTCAACATTTTTGTTTCTCGTATAATATAAAAATCATAACAAAAAAATAGATTAATGAAGTAAACTTTTGTTTTCATTTTAAACAAGTTAAAAGAAGGACGTTTTTATAAGGTATGAACTTTGCTTTTTTTTTTTTGTGACGGTACCGGAACCTTTTTCAGTGTGGGGAATAAAATATTAATTTTCTTGCATTTTAACGTTTATTATTAATTTATTAGTAGTTGAAAGTTAGGCGATTCCTCACTGAATACCGGCACCTAATTAATTTATTTTTTTATTTTTAATTTATAAAAAAATGCACTGGGCATCAATATATCTAAGTTGGCCGCTACTTCTACGTTCTAGAGTATTCTAGATGTTAAAATGTTCAAAATGTTATGGTTAATGAGTTAATATTAAACGACGATGATTAAAGGCGAAAAAATATTGGGGGTGAATGTTGAAATAATCAGTGGCGTAGCTATGGTTCGGGGAGGAGGGGGGGAGAATTTGAAAATCTCCCCCCGTCCCCCACTTGAGGCGGGCCACAAATGAGTGTTTTTTTTACATTAGAAATTATTAATTACGCAAAAAGTAGAGGCCCCACAAAAGGCCAAGCCCCCCCCCGGGCCCCCACACGATGGAAAATTCCTAGCTACGCCCCTGGAAATAATGGTGTAAGCTTATATCAGAAATGCACCATTTTAAAAAATAATGTAGTTTTCACTGTATACTGAACTAATGTTTTGCGCTGCTGTGAATTTAAAAAAAAAAAAAAAAAATGATAATAATGGCAATGTCTTCGATTCCGAAGATTAAGGATGATTGCAGTGTTTCACATGACTAGACAAACCCAGTTGCGACCTGCATATTTTTTCCGCATCTCGTGCAGACAAGGCAGTCGCCCACCACAGTTCTACGTAAGTTTTCTTTCTGTCTTCTGCTGTTGTCTTCAATAATGGCTTTCAATTGGGTCTCAAGCGTGTGTCCCGCAGCCTCTGTGAGGGCACTTCAACTGAAATAAACTGAAAGTATAATGTGTGTCTATAAATCAACAACCTGACTTCCCCTCCCCTGTCCTCTTCAGTTAACAGGAGACCCAGGCTGACCAGAACTCAGTCCTGACAATGTGAAATAAGATTGTTAAATGATTGCTCGTAAGACAATAAACGCCCTGGGTCAAACCGTACACAGATGCGCAGGGTCACAGCCTGTGGGCAGTTTAGACCAATAGATCGTCGCCGCGTTGGTCTAAACAGCCCACAGATTGTGACGTTGTAGTTCAGTGTTCAGTCCTTCTCAAACGATCGCTTCCGGTCTGATGAAGGTCGAATCCATTACTACACAGGACGAACGTCGCCTTTTGGTCCAGTAAAAAGATATAATCAAAAGTTCCCCTTTTTGGACCTTGAGGTCTATAGGGCAGATGATGTAAATGTCATCTTATTCTGTGGCCTACGGTTTACGAGGGTGTCATGTGGCCAGCACAACGACCAACCGCCTTTACTTTTCCCCAACTAATGTCAGGTACCCATTAGAGCTGGGTGGACTCAGAGGTGCCCAAGGATCTCGAAATAAAAATCCCAGGATTCGAACCCAGTACCCCCGATTCGAAAGCCAAGCGCTTTACCGCTCAGCCACCAACAATATGTTGTCAATATTTCTAATAAAAGAAAACTTGATCACAGCTCAGTGTATCTCACGCATACAAGAGTTTAGTACTAAAGATGAGGACCTCGGGTTGAATCTTGTAGTAATGAATATGAAGTATCGAGCTTAAAAGTCATTTGTTTATCTTGAATATTGAACAACAAACAACAAAAATAATAATAATAATAAGCCAACTGTTAACCTCACCCCACCCCCATTTTGTTGTGATTGTTTCTAAATTGGCAATAGGCCGCCAGTGGTCGAGTTGTACTGCTAAAGATAACAAGAACTGAACGCAAATATTACTGCATCAACCTTGACCTCTTTTCTAAACTTGGACAACAAAAATGTCCTCGTAAAACCGTGCGCCCAAAATTAAATGGGAGAGTGAGTGCATGATTGATTTTTTGTTTTCAAGGTGCTGCACAACCATTTCAACATATCAAACTACTGCCTGCACTCAACCGCGTGCTGTCTGACTTGGTACAATCTATAGCCCTAAGACTCTCTTTCTTGACACTTTATTTTTACTTTTTATTTTTTGAAAGTATAAGGTGATGAAAATGTAAAGGTGATGATGAAAATGTAAAGGTGATGATGAAAATGTAAAGGTGATGATGAAAATTTAAAGGTGATGGTGAAAATTTAAAGGTGATGATGAAAATTTAAAGTGATGATGAAAATTTAAATGTGATGATGAAAATGTAAAGGTGATGATGAAAATTTAAAGGTGATGATGAAAATTTAAAGGTGATAATGAAAATGCAAAGGAAAAGGAGGTGATGATGAAACTGTAGACAAGACATAAATATTCATGAGAGAAAGAAGTGTTAGGAGGTGGGGTATGTGGAAGGTGTAAGTAGGCCATATTGACACATGGCTCTACATTAGTTTAAGAGAAATGACCTCTCCAAAATCAGTCAAGGAGGTTTCTACCCGAAGCAAGGCCCATACATAAGGGTGTACATAGTCTGAGGAGTTCAAGTGATTTGGACCTATATTTGTTCTTTAAAAACTGACCTAATTTTGAAAAGTTCAAGATGTTTGAAGTGAATATAGAGTTTCTATCTTAAAGAGTTCTTTTTATATACTATATAAGAACTGTAGCCTTTTGAAGGACGTTAGGGAAGATGACCATTGGAACTAGCGAAACATCTCCTTGTACAAGTTTCCAGACAAACACAAAGCTCAACACGTACAATTGTACATTGAGAGTAGACCCGAACAAAATGGTGGCCCCACCTCTTGAGAAGTCAAACTCTATGGAGAACTGCCTGATCCTGAAACCACTGCATAGTTCATCGCAGATGTAGGACAGGTAGTTTGAGCCCTGGTCGTGAGGTATGCTTTAGTTCTATTGTCACGATGGCCCCGGGTTCGTACACTTTCCGATAAACCCCAATCCTCCACAGCGTTCTGCTGGAGGATTGGAATACTTCCAAAACGTGTACAGCAAAAAAACAAACTTTATAACGAGAACAATAACAAAGAAATAAAGTACATCCTCTGGGAAGAGTGTGTTACATCTCTTACAAAACAAAACTAATTTTAATCTTTTGTTTTTCACTTCTAGGAATAGTTTGTTTTACTAAAAAAAAAAGGTTATATTCTGACATTTTGTCACTATGTATAATGTTATCTTGTGCTAATATGTTGTGTGATAACGGCCCTGTATGTGGTCCCGGACATTGTCGTTTTGTCAGTGAGAGTCAACGGGGCAGTACCAAGGTAAACACCAGGCAATGATAATCAACATATTCACCTTGACCCGGTACGACATTGTTATGATTTAGACCCAAACACTGGACTGTCACACTCTCACGCAGTTTCGTGTGCACCATATGACCTGCTCAGTGGGACACAGCTCTAAACACAATGACCTAGATAGAACAGACCTTTAGTCGGACGGTACAAATATATTTATATTCAAGACCTTCAATATAAAACACTACACACCCTATGACCTAAACCGAGATGCCCAAGTTACGACTCACGGGCCGTTACCGGTCCATGACGCTGTGGTATCCGGGACCTTCAGATGTCTTCTTACGGTCAACAATGAAGCCGAAGCTGTTTCATTGGACCATCTTCTTTTATTATTTGTGTATTACAAGGCTTGTATCAACTCACTCTGTTAAAAAGTTTGGACATGATATTTCTCCCAAACACATTGTCGAATCAAGTTGAAACCTTCCACGACTATTCATTGGTAGAGACAAGACTTGAATCAATAGAAAACATTAAGCAATCAGTCAATTAAATGCCTGCAATTCATTATTTTGTTTCATACCAACAAAGGAAACTAATAATCCTTCGGTATTCACAAATACGGCTAAATATGTTGGGTTACGTCCACTTAAGAGAATTGAACACGCTATTTCTCCCATACTCATAGTCGGATCAGTTTGAAACTTTAAAGTTGAAACAATTATTTATTTTACATAATAAAACATGAATCACTTTTAAACTTCACCAGCACAATCAGTAATTATTGGTAATTAATTATTTTGTTTGATATCCAATAAGGAAAATAAATAAGGAAAATAACTATATTATTGAGGTATATCGTTTCCATTTGATTACTTTTTTTTTTTTAAAGATTTTTTTTTTACAATATTTTGATTGATTTTAGTTAATGGGACATATGTGTCGAAATAATTTATCGAATTAATGAAGCCAAACTGAAAAAAGTTGTACAAGAAATAAAGATCGCTCATTATGGCTAGAGTTTGGCTACATTCTCAATGTATCTAGAATTGAATTAAAACCGAATAGATGTCTTTGGTTCAGGTGAGAGACGTAGTTCACGCTTACTTATTCTAATTTTCAAGACACCAAGCTCAATTCTAATTTTAATGCGAATGTTTACTGACTATGTAGCACATTTCATTTTTTTCTAAACGCACGTACCGTTAAAAAAATATAATAAAATAAAGTTCTACCATGGCCACGTTTTCGCCATGACAATGTATTGCCTGCAAAATAACTTTATTTTTTCCCCTCAGTATATCTTTGATATGACCTTGGGATGCATTAGAATTGAAATAGCTCTGACGTCAGAGTCATGCGCAGACAAATAACATCACCGCACACGCATTCGCACATACACACACACACACACAATCTGTTGTGGCCACTTGCTGGAAGTTCAAGGACAGCGGCGATTAGGAAAAAAAAAAGCACTGACCCAGTTATTTGTCGTATTGGCGCTATTGAAAAAGAAAAAGTGAAATGAAAATTTAAACGGAATAATATTAACAAAGAGAACTAGTATAATACACTATAGGTTACATAGGCGGAGCGGTGGCTGAGTGATAGGCGCTTGGCTTCTGAACCGGAAGATACCGGCTTGGAATCCTGTTGAAGATTAGGATTATTAATTCTAGGATCTTTAGGGCGCATCTGAGGCGACACCTGACATAAGTTGGGGAAAAGTAAAGGTCGTATGTCGTTTTGCTGGCAACATGACACCCTCGTTAAATGTAGGTCACAGATACAGATGACCTTTACATCATCTGGCCTATAAACCTGCATGGTCTGAAAGAGAAAGTTAAACATATTTTTCAGAAAACCATTTTGTTAGTTTTAAAACAAACCGATGTACACATTTGACTTAAGTAACGTCGTTAGTAACATCACTTAACATAGTGACACTCCAGGACAGAAGACATATTATGAAAGCAGTACTAATATCAACAAAAAAGACAACAACAAAACAATTCAACGCTCAACTACAATTATAAAACTCTTCCATGGAAACCATTTGTTTTTAGCAGATTTTAATTCTCATTAATATGCAAGATTATATTAACACGTGGATACGCTTAAAACATAATTCTTATCTGTTTTAACGGAACGTCATCAGTTGTAGTCTTAGATTTTAGAGGGCTGTATTTCAATGATCTGTATTTCAGTGCCATGTATTTAAGTGCCATGTATGTCAGTGACCTGTTTTTTTTTTTCATTGACTCTTATGTTAGGGACCTGCATTTCATTGACCTGTCTTATTACATAAAAAAATGCTTTTAATAAACTGTATCATGTTTGACTGCGAGATTCCACTTCACTAGTATAATATGACAAGATATGTGTAATGATATTATTTACATGATATGATATGATTTGATATCCTGCGATATGTGATATACGATATGATTTAATATTAAACGATGTGATATGATCGATATGTTATGATATTTAATGGTTTGATATGATGAAACGCAACAACATGGGAACAGAAACAACACATATGAGACACGTGATCTACAAGACACACACACAAACAGCCACATACAATCTGTCCCTTGTTTATACCTATTTCCCCAAGAAGCAGCGTCCATCCAGTCTCACTTAGGAACAAACAGGTTCTTGTATTTTTCCATTCAATTTCCATTCTTGGCACTAGTCGACCAAGTTAAGTCGATATGACGTAGTAATTGTGAAGTGAGCCATGATGTTTTTTTTATTGTTTTTTATTTCGACTTTCCAGGGAGGCAACTTTTGTTAAAATAATCCATCCAATTATTGCAGGTTCATGCCTGTGATTCAGTCGCTTTTATTTTATATGACTGCCTGAACATCAACTCAATTTGAACTGGACGTTTTGACCATGTATAGGCGCGGTGGCCGAGCGGTAAAAAGCTTGACTTCCGGGTCCCCGGAACCCTGGTGAAGATTGGGATTTTTAATTTCGGGTTCTTTGGGCACCTCTGAGTCCACCCAGCTCTAATGGGTACCCGACATTAGTTGGGGGAAAAGTAAACGTGGTTGGTCGTTGTGCTGGCCACATGACACCTTCGTTAATTATAGGCCACAGACTCACACGACCTTTACATCATCTGACCTATAGACAAGGTCTGAAAGGGGAACCTTACTTTGACCACGTAAAAGCAGGTGTTTACAACTTATGCAATGCTGTCAATATAAACTGTATTTATGTATACCAAAGTCTACATGCTAACGTTCCCAAATGGCCAAAAATAAATCAGGATCAACAGAAGTGTTCCAATCATCCGCACACCGCAAGTGTCCTCATTTCCAATTCTAAAAATAAACCATGACTTGAACGCTGTTTTAAACACTTCATATCCGCTTCAGTAGAAAAAAACAACTTTTCTGAAACGCCTAAAAAAAAAACAACACAAACAAACACAAAAGCTGCTAAGTGGATGACCACCCTTTTAGCAAGTGACCCTTGTAGATAGCTGGGCCTTGAGATAAGGTAGAGGGCCTTGTTGTCCCAAACCATCTGCCCTACCCATCCTCTCCACTTGAAAACAATAAAAAAGAAAAACAAAAACATCATTCAACCTCAAACCTGGACGTTGTGTATTTGTCTTTCTTTATGTTCAAGATTTCCGTTGTTGTTGTTTTTGTAGCATTTCTGAAAGTATGTCAACATCGCAATTTCTTAGAGTCACAGTAAGTAAAGTGACATTGGCAGTCTACTGACGTGTCAGTAAAAGAGTACAAAGACATGCGGGGACACAGGATGCCCCGCTAATTTTCAAAGTCCCTTCTTTTCTTTTTTTTACATAAAACTGCTCTTATAACGTGTGTCTTGAATACATAATATCCCCGAAAAAAGAATCAATGACATCTTCATAACCAAGTACACGTCTGTTGGTCACAGGTAAACGTAAGTAAGTTTTCTTACGACATTTGACACGATGGTTTCGTGTTCTAGTCCTGCCTGATGACATCTCCTGCGGGGTGTTGGTTCTAGTACGTAAATATCTTTATCTCTGAAGAGACGTCTGATACTTAGGACCAAATGTGGGCCTCTGTGTGTCTTCGTAATGTGTCATGGCTATTCCCCAAAAAGGGGAAGTGTGTCTTCTTATGTCAGGGCTGCTCCCCAAGATGTGGAAGTGTGACTTTTTATGTCAGGGCTGCTCCCCAAGAAGTGGAAGTGTTTCTTTTTATGTCAGGGCTGCTCCCCAAGAAGTGGAAGTGTTTCTTTTTATGTCAGGGCTGCTCCCCAAGAAGTGGAAGTGTGACTTTTTCTTATGTCAGGGCTGCTCCCTAAGATGTGGAAGAGTGTCTTCTTATGTCAGGGCTGCTCCCTAAGATGTGGAAGTGTGACTTCTTCTTATGTCAGGGCTGCTCCCCAAGAAGTGGAAGTGTGACTTCTTCTTATGTTAGGGCTGCTCCACAAGATGTGGAAGTGTGACTTCTTGTGTCATGGCGGCTCCTTACCGTGTTTACTTTCGATTTGTATTTAACTCAGAATCTTGATTTTTGAGATGACATAATAAAGTACACCAAATCACGAGCTTTAAAAGTACATAGCCTTCAAACAACATACAGACGTAGACTTATATTTTAATGAGGTCAGGGTTTCGTGAAAGTACCATGCTCATAATGCTACCCATATAGTGCTACCCACATAGTGCTACTTCCATGGTGCAATATAGAAAAATCTAGCCACATAATTCTATACAAAGGATCCCCCCCCCCCAATATAATGCTACATTCTTAATGGCCACCCATAAAGTGCTAAATATATAACGCTAGCCATTTAAATGTTACACAGAAAAAAAAAAGTGCACAAAAGCTACGTCTAACTGCCCCATGGAACGTCAAATACACTGAAGAAAAATAGTGTTGTTTCTTTTTTTCGCTCTCCCTTCAATAAGCTAATCTTTGCATCTGCCCAGGCAGCTGATTAAAGAGCACAAACTCTAGACACAATAAGCCCAGGCAGAACTGAATACGTCAATGAACATTCCTAGACGTGTACAGACACAGGCCTAATACTCTCTGAACCAAATGTATATAAATAGACCGACATGTTTAAAAATAGTTCGCCAAAATAAAAAAAAAGCATCACAGGAAACAAATTGTTTCTTAATTCAGAAAGCTTTAAATCACCTTTTTACTGAAACTAATGACGTACAGTAGTTTGTTATTTTTTTTTTTTATTAAGCCAACAAAGAAATTGTGTTTTAGACTCTCTTTCCTCTTCCCCTTAGTCTCTCACTCCCTTTCTCTCTTTCCCCTCTCCTCTTCAATCTTCACTCTCCTCTCTCTCTCTCTCTCTCTCTCTCTCTCTCTCTCTCTCTGTATGCATACTTTTTGATTTGCAAATAATTATGAGTGAATTACAATATTTTCTGGATCTAAATATAATTATTTTTTTGTCAAATGAGAGATTAGTATTATTTTGTATTAAACATACATAGTTCGTCTAAAGAATCAGTGATTCAGAAAATTATTGGTGGTGAATTGTAAACTTCTAACCCAATAGTAAAATAGAAAAATAACGCAAACCCATTCTTCCAAAGACTAGCTAATTATGACGCAAAATAGCTGGCGAAAAAAAATAATAGAAAAGAAAAAGATAATTTTTAAGTAAAATTGATCTTTAGAATTGAAAGATTGTAAAAAAAAAATATTTAAATATAGTTCAATCCTCACTGGTTTAATAGAAGGAAGTTATTGGATTACGAGAGAAAAATATAGGTCCCGAGACAGAGTAGAAGAGATTGAGAAAATGAATGAGAGAAAAAAAAAGGAATAATATAATTATAAATGTGTATATGTGAACTAGGTTAGGAACGAAATTTAAACTTTTAAAAGAAACAGAAAGGTAGGAAAGAAAGAAAGAGACAGTCGACAGAAAGAAAGTAGAGAAGGAAAGAAAGAAAAAGACCAGCGACAGAAAGAAAGTAGAGAAG
>JADKLZ010068066.1:0-12781 GCA_021533235.1 Biomphalaria straminea | reverse complement strand
TCTATCTATCTATCTATCTATCTATCTATCTATCTATCTATCTATCTATCTACCAATCTATCTATCTATCTATCTATCTATCTGTCTATCTATCTATCTATCTATCTATCTATCTATCTATCTATCTATCTATCTACCAATCTATCTAAAGGTTATTCATACACTTTCTTCTTTTTATATCACATATTTCATCTTTATGACATACTCTGTGCTATGGTCCAGTCTCCTAAGCAGACCTTTGTGGGGAAAAGGTTTCTGTGTGAAGACTTCCGTGCTGCCTTTAGATGGTCAATAAACACAACTCTGCTCATGCTGGGATTTGAACTCGATCTTCTTGTTAGATAGCCAAGCGGTTTGGCCTGTCAGCTACACACTGTACACTTGTATAACGTACTCAGTACTACATGGCACTACAAGTTGTATCCCGGGTTTATAAGTTTTTTGGTTGTATATTGAAAGACTCTTGCAGACATTCATTAAATAATCTATATTACAACCTGGCTTGAGGAGGGCGCGGTGGCCGAGGGATTTGGCGCTTGGTTTACTATCCTGAGGTGCTTTGTTTGAATCCCGGTGAAGACTGGGATTTCGAATTTCGGGATTTTCAAGGCGCCCCTGAATCCATACAACTCAAATGGGTACCTGACTCTTAAGTTTTGGAAAGTAAAAGCAGTTTGTCACATATAACTGTGCTCATTAACCTTTGGACGAAAAAAAACAGAGGAGCTGAACATCGTCTGCTGTATAGATTGACAGGTCTGAAAAGAGAACTTGACACGAAGCAAGACCTGCATGTGTGGAGGAAACTACTTTCATTATCTCAATGTAACTATTTCCCTTTCTCTCTTTTTATGATTTCGACTTTTTTGTTTTTGTGACCTAGAAGTGATGTCCTTGCCCATTTTTTTTTTCGCCTCTACAGTCTTTGGACCTGGCATACGTTGTCAATCTGTCAAGGCCAGATCACATTTTAGCTTGAATTTGTGTTTTTCTTATCTTTAAGCTCAACCCAATTACAATTTCGGAAAATCTTCCCTCGACCTTCAAGTTGGTTCAAATTGCGTTTCTAATATCTATATATATAATCCACAAAGAATTAGGTCAGACAACAACAACGAGTAATCTATTTTTAGCTCCATTAATTCTCTTTTACTTATTTTATAATGCGAAAAATTAGCACCATATTTAAAACTCGAATTATTTATGTATTTAATAGTCTAAGAGAAAAGTTTTCTGGAGCGTAAATGGTTTATAATTCTTTATAAAAAAATCCATTAACTTGCAAAAGACCTTTATTACGAGTGTTTGTGGACAATTGTGGTGGAAAAAAAAAAGCATTAGCAAGGTTAGAGAGACAAAATGACTATATTTTAAAATGTTAAAAATGTGTTTGATTTCTTTTAAAGCAATAGCTTAACAGACAAATAATTATAGGGATGTTAACTCGACTGGATGGCGCGGGGAATCTGTTGTAAGTAATAAAATGGCTTAATTTAATAATTTTTACACTTTAAATTAGAGCGGGTCCTATAAAATTGCGTGTCCTATGAAATGCGGGCCCCACTGCGGTCGTTATAAATGACTATATTTTGTTAAAAATGTGTTTGATTTCTTTTAAAGCAATAGCTAAACAGACAAATAATTATAGGGATGTTAAATCGACAGGATGGCGCGGGGAATCTGTTGTAATAAAATGGCTTAATTTAATTTTACACTTTAAATTAGAGCGGGTCCTATAAAATTGCGTGTCCTATGAAATGGGGGCCCCACTGCGGTCGCCGCCCCTGGTAAATAGCGGCATATGCTATGCCGCCGTATAAATGACTATATTTTGTTAAAAATGTGTTTGATTTCTTTTAAAGCAATAGCTTAACAGACAAATAATTATAGGGATGTTAAATCGACAGGATGGCGCGGGGAATGTGTTGTAATAAAATGGCTTAATTTAATAATTTTTACACTTTAAATTAGAGCGGGTCCTATAAAATTGCGTGTCCTATGAAATGCGGGCCCCACTGCGGTCGCCGGCCCTGGTAAATAGCGGCATATGCTATGCCGCCGGTCAACTAGTTTTTTTTTAATCCTCAAATTCGGAGACCTTGCTGATCAGTGGCGCAACCACGTTTTTAGCCACAAGTGCAAGCAAGCTAAAAAAAAAATATGCCACATTACCCATTTAAAATTTACTGAAAACTAAATGAGTATTGTTTTCATTTATTATGAAGACAGTATTTTGTTATTGTGTTTACAGCGCTTTGTATTATTCTGCAAGCTGATTTCATTGAAAATGTAAGTAATTAAAGTGTGACAGGGAACGGCTGGAGTTATATCGAGATATAGTGTCAGTACACAGACAAATACGACCACAGTGTTTGTAGGACGGTTTTGTTTTTCTTTTGTGAATGGAACGGTGGGGTTAATGGATACTAGAATTCACGATCCAAAATTATTTAACGAAGCTCGATTACCTCAATATGCATGTAGATCTAGAAGTGCACATATATATATATATATATGGCCAGAAGACTCAAAAGTAAAGTAGCAATAATACATAAAACATTGAATCATAATCTTCAAATTCAAAAACAAAATGTAATAAAATACTCAGAAAGACACTCTGGTGTTTCTTGCCCCATGACGTCTTTGACATGTACTCATTTAACAAAAAGGTTTATTGTCTGTGTTTTTACTAAAATCTTTAAATCTAAATCTATGTATTTATTTATAACGGTAGTCTCTATCCTAAGTTCGTTTCATTATAGATTTAGTTACAGTATGAGCTATACCCCCCCCCCTCCCCACCGTGCCATGTCATTTTACTCTCCCTTGTTCCAATAATGCAATGAACTGTTACTAAAAATACACAACTTCCTGCTTCGTAATGTGTGTTCAAGTTGAGTCTGTAAGAGTTTATTAGACTCGTAATGATTGGATAATAAAATTATCCCTCTCTCCTTCGTGTATAGTACATTGTGTGTTAACTTTTAGAGCTCTTCACAGATTTTAAGAAAGGACATCGCATCAAAGTAGACTACAGGCGTCAGTTGTTAAAGAGTTAATTTGATGCAAGGCCATCACCGCCAAGTAATCAAGGATTCTGGTTAATTGACAAGCAATCTAATAAATTAATCTGGTTATCACTAGGGTGCAGCGTCTCTCTCTCTCTCTCTCTCTCTCTGTTTATCAGATTACAACTGCTTTAGTTTTGAAAATTTTTTCCAATGTCCTTGAACAGTTTGTCTGAGACTGTCAACAAATCAAATATATCTGGGTCAGTGCACTTTACTAGTATTTCGGTCATTAGAATTGACTGAGGTAAGAGTCAGCTCACCATGACATTTTATTATGACTATGAAAAACATTGTATCGGTCGGTGATGTTTAAAAGTGTTCTCCATAATTAGACAAACTGTTTGAAATAGTAATTCTGGTTTTCTTTATCTTTAATGACATAAGAAATGTGCTGACAAATATTTCAACATTTTTGTTTCTCGTATAATATAAAAATCATAACAAAAAAATAGATTAATGAAGTAAACTTTTGTTTTCATTTTAAACAAGTTAAAAGAAGGACGTTTTTATAAGGTATGAACTTTGCTTTTTTTTTTTTGTGACGGTACCGGAACCTTTTTCAGTGTGGGGAATAAAATATTAATTTTCTTGCATTTTAACGTTTATTATTAATTTATTAGTAGTTGAAAGTTAGGCGATTCCTCACTGAATACCGGCACCTAATTAATTTATTTTTTTATTTTTAATTTATAAAAAAATGCACTGGGCATCAATATATCTAAGTTGGCCGCTACTTCTACGTTCTAGAGTATTCTAGATGTTAAAATGTTCAAAATGTTATGGTTAATGAGTTAATATTAAACGACGATGATTAAAGGCGAAAAAATATTGGGGGTGAATGTTGAAATAATCAGTGGCGTAGCTATGGTTCGGGGAGGAGGGGGGGAGAATTTGAAAATCTCCCCCCGTCCCCCACTTGAGGCGGGCCACAAATGAGTGTTTTTTTTACATTAGAAATTATTAATTACGCAAAAAGTAGAGGCCCCACAAAAGGCCAAGCCCCCCCCCGGGCCCCCACACGATGGAAAATTCCTAGCTACGCCCCTGGAAATAATGGTGTAAGCTTATATCAGAAATGCACCATTTTAAAAAATAATGTAGTTTTCACTGTATACTGAACTAATGTTTTGCGCTGCTGTGAATTTAAAAAAAAAAAAAAAAAATGATAATAATGGCAATGTCTTCGATTCCGAAGATTAAGGATGATTGCAGTGTTTCACATGACTAGACAAACCCAGTTGCGACCTGCATATTTTTTCCGCATCTCGTGCAGACAAGGCAGTCGCCCACCACAGTTCTACGTAAGTTTTCTTTCTGTCTTCTGCTGTTGTCTTCAATAATGGCTTTCAATTGGGTCTCAAGCGTGTGTCCCGCAGCCTCTGTGAGGGCACTTCAACTGAAATAAACTGAAAGTATAATGTGTGTCTATAAATCAACAACCTGACTTCCCCTCCCCTGTCCTCTTCAGTTAACAGGAGACCCAGGCTGACCAGAACTCAGTCCTGACAATGTGAAATAAGATTGTTAAATGATTGCTCGTAAGACAATAAACGCCCTGGGTCAAACCGTACACAGATGCGCAGGGTCACAGCCTGTGGGCAGTTTAGACCAATAGATCGTCGCCGCGTTGGTCTAAACAGCCCACAGATTGTGACGTTGTAGTTCAGTGTTCAGTCCTTCTCAAACGATCGCTTCCGGTCTGATGAAGGTCGAATCCATTACTACACAGGACGAACGTCGCCTTTTGGTCCAGTAAAAAGATATAATCAAAAGTTCCCCTTTTTGGACCTTGAGGTCTATAGGGCAGATGATGTAAATGTCATCTTATTCTGTGGCCTACGGTTTACGAGGGTGTCATGTGGCCAGCACAACGACCAACCGCCTTTACTTTTCCCCAACTAATGTCAGGTACCCATTAGAGCTGGGTGGACTCAGAGGTGCCCAAGGATCTCGAAATAAAAATCCCAGGATTCGAACCCAGTACCCCCGATTCGAAAGCCAAGCGCTTTACCGCTCAGCCACCAACAATATGTTGTCAATATTTCTAATAAAAGAAAACTTGATCACAGCTCAGTGTATCTCACGCATACAAGAGTTTAGTACTAAAGATGAGGACCTCGGGTTGAATCTTGTAGTAATGAATATGAAGTATCGAGCTTAAAAGTCATTTGTTTATCTTGAATATTGAACAACAAACAACAAAAATAATAATAATAATAAGCCAACTGTTAACCTCACCCCACCCCCATTTTGTTGTGATTGTTTCTAAATTGGCAATAGGCCGCCAGTGGTCGAGTTGTACTGCTAAAGATAACAAGAACTGAACGCAAATATTACTGCATCAACCTTGACCTCTTTTCTAAACTTGGACAACAAAAATGTCCTCGTAAAACCGTGCGCCCAAAATTAAATGGGAGAGTGAGTGCATGATTGATTTTTTGTTTTCAAGGTGCTGCACAACCATTTCAACATATCAAACTACTGCCTGCACTCAACCGCGTGCTGTCTGACTTGGTACAATCTATAGCCCTAAGACTCTCTTTCTTGACACTTTATTTTTACTTTTTATTTTTTGAAAGTATAAGGTGATGAAAATGTAAAGGTGATGATGAAAATGTAAAGGTGATGATGAAAATGTAAAGGTGATGATGAAAATTTAAAGGTGATGGTGAAAATTTAAAGGTGATGATGAAAATTTAAAGTGATGATGAAAATTTAAATGTGATGATGAAAATGTAAAGGTGATGATGAAAATTTAAAGGTGATGATGAAAATTTAAAGGTGATAATGAAAATGCAAAGGAAAAGGAGGTGATGATGAAACTGTAGACAAGACATAAATATTCATGAGAGAAAGAAGTGTTAGGAGGTGGGGTATGTGGAAGGTGTAAGTAGGCCATATTGACACATGGCTCTACATTAGTTTAAGAGAAATGACCTCTCCAAAATCAGTCAAGGAGGTTTCTACCCGAAGCAAGGCCCATACATAAGGGTGTACATAGTCTGAGGAGTTCAAGTGATTTGGACCTATATTTGTTCTTTAAAAACTGACCTAATTTTGAAAAGTTCAAGATGTTTGAAGTGAATATAGAGTTTCTATCTTAAAGAGTTCTTTTTATATACTATATAAGAACTGTAGCCTTTTGAAGGACGTTAGGGAAGATGACCATTGGAACTAGCGAAACATCTCCTTGTACAAGTTTCCAGACAAACACAAAGCTCAACACGTACAATTGTACATTGAGAGTAGACCCGAACAAAATGGTGGCCCCACCTCTTGAGAAGTCAAACTCTATGGAGAACTGCCTGATCCTGAAACCACTGCATAGTTCATCGCAGATGTAGGACAGGTAGTTTGAGCCCTGGTCGTGAGGTATGCTTTAGTTCTATTGTCACGATGGCCCCGGGTTCGTACACTTTCCGATAAACCCCAATCCTCCACAGCGTTCTGCTGGAGGATTGGAATACTTCCAAAACGTGTACAGCAAAAAAACAAACTTTATAACGAGAACAATAACAAAGAAATAAAGTACATCCTCTGGGAAGAGTGTGTTACATCTCTTACAAAACAAAACTAATTTTAATCTTTTGTTTTTCACTTCTAGGAATAGTTTGTTTTACTAAAAAAAAAAGGTTATATTCTGACATTTTGTCACTATGTATAATGTTATCTTGTGCTAATATGTTGTGTGATAACGGCCCTGTATGTGGTCCCGGACATTGTCGTTTTGTCAGTGAGAGTCAACGGGGCAGTACCAAGGTAAACACCAGGCAATGATAATCAACATATTCACCTTGACCCGGTACGACATTGTTATGATTTAGACCCAAACACTGGACTGTCACACTCTCACGCAGTTTCGTGTGCACCATATGACCTGCTCAGTGGGACACAGCTCTAAACACAATGACCTAGATAGAACAGACCTTTAGTCGGACGGTACAAATATATTTATATTCAAGACCTTCAATATAAAACACTACACACCCTATGACCTAAACCGAGATGCCCAAGTTACGACTCACGGGCCGTTACCGGTCCATGACGCTGTGGTATCCGGGACCTTCAGATGTCTTCTTACGGTCAACAATGAAGCCGAAGCTGTTTCATTGGACCATCTTCTTTTATTATTTGTGTATTACAAGGCTTGTATCAACTCACTCTGTTAAAAAGTTTGGACATGATATTTCTCCCAAACACATTGTCGAATCAAGTTGAAACCTTCCACGACTATTCATTGGTAGAGACAAGACTTGAATCAATAGAAAACATTAAGCAATCAGTCAATTAAATGCCTGCAATTCATTATTTTGTTTCATACCAACAAAGGAAACTAATAATCCTTCGGTATTCACAAATACGGCTAAATATGTTGGGTTACGTCCACTTAAGAGAATTGAACACGCTATTTCTCCCATACTCATAGTCGGATCAGTTTGAAACTTTAAAGTTGAAACAATTATTTATTTTACATAATAAAACATGAATCACTTTTAAACTTCACCAGCACAATCAGTAATTATTGGTAATTAATTATTTTGTTTGATATCCAATAAGGAAAATAAATAAGGAAAATAACTATATTATTGAGGTATATCGTTTCCATTTGATTACTTTTTTTTTTTTAAAGATTTTTTTTTTACAATATTTTGATTGATTTTAGTTAATGGGACATATGTGTCGAAATAATTTATCGAATTAATGAAGCCAAACTGAAAAAAGTTGTACAAGAAATAAAGATCGCTCATTATGGCTAGAGTTTGGCTACATTCTCAATGTATCTAGAATTGAATTAAAACCGAATAGATGTCTTTGGTTCAGGTGAGAGACGTAGTTCACGCTTACTTATTCTAATTTTCAAGACACCAAGCTCAATTCTAATTTTAATGCGAATGTTTACTGACTATGTAGCACATTTCATTTTTTTCTAAACGCACGTACCGTTAAAAAAATATAATAAAATAAAGTTCTACCATGGCCACGTTTTCGCCATGACAATGTATTGCCTGCAAAATAACTTTATTTTTTCCCCTCAGTATATCTTTGATATGACCTTGGGATGCATTAGAATTGAAATAGCTCTGACGTCAGAGTCATGCGCAGACAAATAACATCACCGCACACGCATTCGCACATACACACACACACACACAATCTGTTGTGGCCACTTGCTGGAAGTTCAAGGACAGCGGCGATTAGGAAAAAAAAAAGCACTGACCCAGTTATTTGTCGTATTGGCGCTATTGAAAAAGAAAAAGTGAAATGAAAATTTAAACGGAATAATATTAACAAAGAGAACTAGTATAATACACTATAGGTTACATAGGCGGAGCGGTGGCTGAGTGATAGGCGCTTGGCTTCTGAACCGGAAGATACCGGCTTGGAATCCTGTTGAAGATTAGGATTATTAATTCTAGGATCTTTAGGGCGCATCTGAGGCGACACCTGACATAAGTTGGGGAAAAGTAAAGGTCGTATGTCGTTTTGCTGGCAACATGACACCCTCGTTAAATGTAGGTCACAGATACAGATGACCTTTACATCATCTGGCCTATAAACCTGCATGGTCTGAAAGAGAAAGTTAAACATATTTTTCAGAAAACCATTTTGTTAGTTTTAAAACAAACCGATGTACACATTTGACTTAAGTAACGTCGTTAGTAACATCACTTAACATAGTGACACTCCAGGACAGAAGACATATTATGAAAGCAGTACTAATATCAACAAAAAAGACAACAACAAAACAATTCAACGCTCAACTACAATTATAAAACTCTTCCATGGAAACCATTTGTTTTTAGCAGATTTTAATTCTCATTAATATGCAAGATTATATTAACACGTGGATACGCTTAAAACATAATTCTTATCTGTTTTAACGGAACGTCATCAGTTGTAGTCTTAGATTTTAGAGGGCTGTATTTCAATGATCTGTATTTCAGTGCCATGTATTTAAGTGCCATGTATGTCAGTGACCTGTTTTTTTTTTTTCATTGACTCTTATGTTAGGGACCTGCATTTCATTGACCTGTCTTATTACATAAAAAAATGCTTTTAATAAACTGTATCATGTTTGACTGCGAGATTCCACTTCACTAGTATAATATGACAAGATATGTGTAATGATATTATTTACATGATATGATATGATTTGATATCCTGCGATATGTGATATACGATATGATTTAATATTAAACGATGTGATATGATCGATATGTTATGATATTTAATGGTTTGATATGATGAAACGCAACAACATGGGAACAGAAACAACACATATGAGACACGTGATCTACAAGACACACACACAAACAGCCACATACAATCTGTCCCTTGTTTATACCTATTTCCCCAAGAAGCAGCGTCCATCCAGTCTCACTTAGGAACAAACAGGTTCTTGTATTTTTCCATTCAATTTCCATTCTTGGCACTAGTCGACCAAGTTAAGTCGATATGACGTAGTAATTGTGAAGTGAGCCATGATGTTTTTTTTATTGTTTTTTATTTCGACTTTCCAGGGAGGCAACTTTTGTTAAAATAATCCATCCAATTATTGCAGGTTCATGCCTGTGATTCAGTCGCTTTTATTTTATATGACTGCCTGAACATCAACTCAATTTGAACTGGACGTTTTGACCATGTATAGGCGCGGTGGCCGAGCGGTAAAAAGCTTGACTTCCGGGTCCCCGGAACCCTGGTGAAGATTGGGATTTTTAATTTCGGGTTCTTTGGGCACCTCTGAGTCCACCCAGCTCTAATGGGTACCCGACATTAGTTGGGGGAAAAGTAAACGTGGTTGGTCGTTGTGCTGGCCACATGACACCTTCGTTAATTATAGGCCACAGACTCACACGACCTTTACATCATCTGACCTATAGACAAGGTCTGAAAGGGGAACCTTACTTTGACCACGTAAAAGCAGGTGTTTACAACTTATGCAATGCTGTCAATATAAACTGTATTTATGTATACCAAAGTCTACATGCTAACGTTCCCAAATGGCCAAAAATAAATCAGGATCAACAGAAGTGTTCCAATCATCCGCACACCGCAAGTGTCCTCATTTCCAATTCTAAAAATAAACCATGACTTGAACGCTGTTTTAAACACTTCATATCCGCTTCAGTAGAAAAAAACAACTTTTCTGAAACGCCTAAAAAAAAAACAACACAAACAAACACAAAAGCTGCTAAGTGGATGACCACCCTTTTAGCAAGTGACCCTTGTAGATAGCTGGGCCTTGAGATAAGGTAGAGGGCCTTGTTGTCCCAAACCATCTGCCCTACCCATCCTCTCCACTTGAAAACAATAAAAAAGAAAAACAAAAACATCATTCAACCTCAAACCTGGACGTTGTGTATTTGTCTTTCTTTATGTTCAAGATTTCCGTTGTTGTTGTTTTTGTAGCATTTCTGAAAGTATGTCAACATCGCAATTTCTTAGAGTCACAGTAAGTAAAGTGACATTGGCAGTCTACTGACGTGTCAGTAAAAGAGTACAAAGACATGCGGGGACACAGGATGCCCCGCTAATTTTCAAAGTCCCTTCTTTTCTTTTTTTTACATAAAACTGCTCTTATAACGTGTGTCTTGAATACATAATATCCCCGAAAAAAGAATCAATGACATCTTCATAACCAAGTACACGTCTGTTGGTCACAGGTAAACGTAAGTAAGTTTTCTTACGACATTTGACACGATGGTTTCGTGTTCTAGTCCTGCCTGATGACATCTCCTGCGGGGTGTTGGTTCTAGTACGTAAATATCTTTATCTCTGAAGAGACGTCTGATACTTAGGACCAAATGTGGGCCTCTGTGTGTCTTCGTAATGTGTCATGGCTATTCCCCAAAAAGGGGAAGTGTGTCTTCTTATGTCAGGGCTGCTCCCCAAGATGTGGAAGTGTGACTTTTTATGTCAGGGCTGCTCCCCAAGAAGTGGAAGTGTTTCTTTTTATGTCAGGGCTGCTCCCCAAGAAGTGGAAGTGTTTCTTTTTATGTCAGGGCTGCTCCCCAAGAAGTGGAAGTGTGACTTTTTCTTATGTCAGGGCTGCTCCCTAAGATGTGGAAGAGTGTCTTCTTATGTCAGGGCTGCTCCCTAAGATGTGGAAGTGTGACTTCTTCTTATGTCAGGGCTGCTCCCCAAGAAGTGGAAGTGTGACTTCTTCTTATGTTAGGGCTGCTCCACAAGATGTGGAAGTGTGACTTCTTGTGTCATGGCGGCTCCTTACCGTGTTTACTTTCGATTTGTATTTAACTCAGAATCTTGATTTTTGAGATGACATAATAAAGTACACCAAATCACGAGCTTTAAAAGTACATAGCCTTCAAACAACATACAGACGTAGACTTATATTTTAATGAGGTCAGGGTTTCGTGAAAGTACCATGCTCATAATGCTACCCATATAGTGCTACCCACATAGTGCTACTTCCATGGTGCAATATAGAAAAATCTAGCCACATAATTCTATACAAAGGATCCCCCCCCCCCAATATAATGCTACATTCTTAATGGCCACCCATAAAGTGCTAAATATATAACGCTAGCCATTTAAATGTTACACAGAAAAAAAAAAGTGCACAAAAGCTACGTCTAACTGCCCCATGGAACGTCAAATACACTGAAGAAAAATAGTGTTGTTTCTTTTTTTCGCTCTCCCTTCAATAAGCTAATCTTTGCATCTGCCCAGGCAGCTGATTAAAGAGCACAAACTCTAGACACAATAAGCCCAGGCAGAACTGAATACGTCAATGAACATTCCTAGACGTGTACAGACACAGGCCTAATACTCTCTGAACCAAATGTATATAAATAGACCGACATGTTTAAAAATAGTTCGCCAAAATAAAAAAAAAGCATCACAGGAAACAAATTGTTTCTTAATTCAGAAAGCTTTAAATCACCTTTTTACTGAAACTAATGACGTACAGTAGTTTGTTATTTTTTTTTTTTATTAAGCCAACAAAGAAATTGTGTTTTAGACTCTCTTTCCTCTTCCCCTTAGTCTCTCACTCCCTTTCTCTCTTTCCCCTCTCCTCTTCAATCTTCACTCTCCTCTCTCTCTCTCTCTCTCTCTCTCTCTCTCTCTCTCTGTATGCATACTTTTTGATTTGCAAATAATTATGAGTGAATTACAATATTTTCTGGATCTAAATATAATTATTTTTTTGTCAAATGAGAGATTAGTATTATTTTGTATTAAACATACATAGTTCGTCTAAAGAATCAGTGATTCAGAAAATTATTGGTGGTGAATTGTAAACTTCTAACCCAATAGTAAAATAGAAAAATAACGCAAACCCATTCTTCCAAAGACTAGCTAATTATGACGCAAAATAGCTGGCGAAAAAAAATAATAGAAAAGAAAAAGATAATTTTTAAGTAAAATTGATCTTTAGAATTGAAAGATTGTAAAAAAAAAAATATTTAAATATAGTTCAATCCTCACTGGTTTAATAGAAGGAAGTTATTGGATTACGAGAGAAAAATATAGGTCCCGAGACAGAGTAGAAGAGATTGAGAAAATGAATGAGAGAAAAAAAAAGGAATAATATAATTATAAATGTGTATATGTGAACTAGGTTAGGAACGAAATTTAAACTTTTAAAAGAAACAGAAAGGTAGGAAAGAAAGAAAGAGACAGTCGACAGAAAGAAAGTAGAGAAGGAAAGAAAGAAAAAGACCAGCGACAGAAAGAAAGTAGAGAAG
>JADKLZ010068057.1:1397-12366 GCA_021533235.1 Biomphalaria straminea | reverse complement strand
TTTTTTTTACAAATTCGGCCCTCGACAGAAAAAGTATGCCCACCCCTGTTCTATTATTTAAATCTTTTAAAACTTTTTTTATGTATATATTTGTATTGATGATGTCAAATCCTCTATGTCTAGAGGCATTGGCATAGGAAGACCTGTTGGATGCAACAGCTGAGTTAATGTGAAAAAAAAAGTTTGTAATTTTCTTTTTTTTTGTACAAAGCTTACATAAACTCAATCATTTCTATATGCTTGCGAGTCTTGGACCCTGACTGCAGAGGTAGAGAGGAAGATCCTAGCAATGGAAATGAGATGCTACAGAAGAATCCTAGGCATCACATTTAAAGACCGTGTCACAAACCAGGAGATTAGAGACAGGGTTACTGTAGCGATCGGACCCCATGATGACCTGCTAACTACTGTGAATAAACGAAAGCTAAAAATCTATGACTATATAACAAGATCTTTGGGGCTCGCAAAGACCATCCTCCAGGGAACAGTACCAGGAAAAAGAAGAAGAGGCAGAAAGAAAAAGCGATGAGAAGACTACATTAAAGAATGGACGGGCCTACCACTGAAAGAAGTTCTAATCAGGGCAAAGGATAGAGAGGAATGGAGAAGGAAGGTCTACAAGTCTTGCTTGGTGCCCCAACGGTCCACCAGACTAAGGGATAGGTAACAGGTAACAAGGTACATCAATTCACTCTGTCTGTCTGTCGGTCTAGCCAAAATTTAGTACACGTTACTTTTCCTAAAACCCAATCTCGAAACAAGCTGAAATTTAGCACAATTATTTTTTTTTTACAAGAATCAACTGAAAAAAATAACAAAAAAAGTAAATTAACTAATAGTAATTCATTATTTTTTTTGTATCTCGAACAAGGGAAAACAAATGTGCTTGGCTGATGTGGTAGTATAAGTTGAATTATAGAGACAAAAGTAAGAAATAAAAAAACATAACTATAAAACCTTCTATTTTCATAAGCTCTTCCCCGGCATAATGGCTAGTGTGTAGGTTTTCGCACATGCGTAAGAACACAAGTCGTTCACCTTTTTGTTTCTATAAATGCATTTAAAATGTGATCATCCTAATGCCCGCCTTTATCCCCTGCAAACTTTTCCAACTAGCTCAGGCAAGTGAAAAGATTATAGCGTATTGAAAAAGCTAAAAAGCAGGAAATTGTGCTAAAACAAAATACCTGGTAAAATCTGTAATCGCATAGTAGTCTAGACGTATAACACATTTAGTTACATGATTTATCCAAACTAATTGATACAACTACCCTTAACATTAGCTTTCATAAATGTTTTTATTGTCTTGATTTTGTGTGAAACATAGGGAACAACAGAAGTGACAACAAAAAAAAAAGTACAAACCTTCATCAACAGATGCCTGAGAAATATCCTAAAAATAAAGTGGTATGGCAAAGTAGAAAACAGCAAACTGTGGGAGAGTAGGCAGAAAAATATAGAGATGCAGATCTTGGAGAGGAAGTGGAGATGGATTGGTCACACCCTTAGAAAAGATACAAGCAACAGAGCTAGGCAGGCCTTAGAGTTGAACCCCCAGGGAACAAGACGTAGAGGAAGACCAAAACGAACATGGCGACGCAGCATACTGGAGGAAGCCGAGAGGACCGGAAAGAGCTGGGAAGCCATAAAAAAACTTGCAAGAGACCGTGGAGAGTGGCGTGTTTTTGTCGAGGCCCTATGTTCCATAAGGAACACAAAGGAACGATGATGATGATGAATTTTGTGTGCTGAACGAATGTTTATGATAGATGTACATTTAATTGAATGTTAGAATAAAGTGCATGTAATTTTATTGCATTTTAGCGCTACATAAATTAATAAAGAAGATATCTCTTTTTTTCCAGAAAATGTTACCTCTAAAAAATTTAGTACTACTGTTTTTTTGTACTTTTATTGGTACATGCGAGGGTAAGTTGTATTTTTACTTTTATAAGTGGGTTTAAGTAAAACACTTTTAAAAAATATGGTTTATCTATTTAAATCTGTTGAAGTACAAAAGTGCATGTGTTGATGTATGAATTTAGGTATGTAGGTATATAGGTAATTAATATTGGTGTATGTATGTATGTATGTATGTATGTATGTATGCATGTATGTACGTGTATGTCTCTCTCTTTCTCTCTCCAATTCATTGTACTACTGCATGTGTCTCTGATGATAGGCTATTCTACTTTGCTACATTTCTGCAAAAGATTTTTTGTTTTCTTTCTTGTAAATATTCTTTCTACTATTTATCCATTTCACAGCCGTAGCAGATGAAACTTGGATAGAGATATTCGTACCAATAGGATTCGTCTTTCTGGTTTTTGGTTTATGGCTTTTATACTACTACTGTTGCTCAACGTACGCTGAGATTCACAGGCACAAATTTTCAATGTGGCTTAATCAACTTTAATATATTAAAGTTTTTTGAAGCGAAATTGTTAATGAAAGTGTTAATCCATGATAATGCTTATGTTAGTTTTTTTTAAAAATGTGTGTAGTATATTTCGTTTAAAAAAATGTCTGTATGTTTATTTTTTTGAATTTGTGATAACTTTAAAGTTTTATTTACTGAAGGTAATATATATATATATATATATATCTTTTTGGGGGGTGATGCTGGAGCCGTATGCCTCTTTTTTTGGATAATGGTGGGGTTGCTGGTGCTGTAGGTTTCTGCTTTTTCCGGCCTCATACCAAGTCATATCTTTTAGATTAAAGTCGTGATGAGTTCTGTACATTCGAAAGTTGTTTTCTTTACAAACAAATGTTTATCTGGCAAAAATATTATTTAAAAATAATTTTAACCAACAGCTATATTTAGGATATATTATATCATAGATTTTCAAACATGGTAGAAAGATTTTTATTAACTGGCATTATCTGGTGTGCCAATCACAACGAAGTGTTGATAAATTTTGAGCACTTTTAGCACTGTAGAATCAAATTTTCCAAAAACGTTTCTGTCTATACCACACAACAAATTCAATATAAAGGAACCAATAGACTTTTGATCTTATAAAAAATTATGAAGTAGTAACAAAAAAAAAGGTAATAAAGGAGACTGTTTAAAAAAAGAGGGAAGTACTTACAATTTTACTTTAAAAAAACATACAAGCTTAGATATTTTGTTTAAAAAAATATCATTACTGCGTTTTTGTTTGTCTTTTGTTTTTTTTTTTTGCAAATAGACATGTATAAAATTGAATGAAAAAAAAAATCAAATTTTAATTTACCCATACATATTATCCGTTGCTTTATTTTGTGTAAAGAAGTGACATTACAATTTTGCGATTTTCAAACAAGACATTGTTTCCATAGTAACATTTTTAGTATGGTTGTATTGGTGATACAAAAATACACTAGATATCAAATTCAAAGACGGCATCACATTTAGGGTTAGTACGATTGAACCCCACGGTGATCTGCTAAGCTGTGTCAAAAAGCGAACTAAAACTCTATGACCATATTGTACATATTACAAAAACCTTTCTTCACGGAGCTGTACCAGGAAAAAAAAGAGAAAGAGACGGGAAGACAACGTAAAAGAATGAACGGATAACACGAAAAACAGAGAGGAATGGAGAAAAAAGGTTGACAAATCTTGCGTGGTGCCCCAACGTTAAAAAAAAAAAACCCAAGGGATAGGAGTTTCTGTATCAGCAAATTCACAAGAAGACCTACAAGCAAGGAACACTATAACAATAATAACATGAAGAAAGTCGGGTAAAAGAAACTAACAATAACATCATGGAAGAGTGTAATTTATGCTTTGGAAATGTATAGAGTGAAGGGAATAAATTGATTGTAAGATGTATATAGTTTTACTGCAGGGAAAGGTGCATAGGACCGTAAATAGCAAAGATGAGATGAGATTGTTTAAGAGAAAAGATGTTTGATAACAATTACATAAAACTGTTGTATTATCTCTCCTACACAGGCCAGCGTACTAGTGCGCTATTAGACGCAATACTTGAACAGTCTAGAGATGAATGTTGACATTAGAGAATAAACAATAGACGCCCAAGTATGAAGCTAATGGAGAAGCTATGCTAAAGACACTGTTCTATGCTCTGTGTTTGAGCTAATGGAGAAGCAATGTTAAAGATACTGTTCTATGCTCTGTGTTTGTAAAGACGTTGATAAAGACCAGTACTTTTTCAGTTGCCTCCATCTGATTATTACTACACCAACTTTAGTAATAAAAATTATTACCTTAAATGTATGACCTTTAGGTCCACTTAAGCTCTACAACACACCTATTTCTCTATTATCACTCAGAAAGACAACTGCTTTTCTCATCTCTTTTTTTTGTTGGGGATTTCCTTTGGCTTTATGCACTTGTGGTTGTGGCTGCTTTCAATTTTGGTAGGAATCCGAGAAGGCTCATGGCGTCTGGTAGCATATACGTCAATCAACGATCCATGATGGCGGATTTGAAAGTCAGTCTGACAGCGTGGTCTGCTCATCCAAGTAGTCATTGTGTCAGGATGATAAGCTTGTCATCCACGGTCAAAGATCATAGTCTAATGTCCTTAAGTTTGAAAGTGTTAGAAGAAATTATAAATTCTTTGACAGTGGGAATTCACTTTTTCTTTGCTTGTTTCATTGTTTTGTATACAACAAGTCCAGATGAATCCTGTCAATATCAAGAAAAATAATGTTATGAACTCGCCTACTTAGCACCTTGCTTACAAATTATATAGTTAAAATTTATTTATTTCAAAGAATCTGTTTTATTTTTTAGCGGCCTCCGTAAGGGGAAAGACGCTATTAGTTTTGTGTGGTCTGTCTGTCCGTCCGTCCCGTTTAGATCTCATAAAATAAAAAAATATAGTGAAAATCTGACATCATAATATTTTAGACCATTTAAGTTCTGACGCAACGGCCAGTGGCGTCGCTAGGATGGGTATCACCCGGTGCGGTAAGATCACCCCCACCCCAAACGTTCCACTTATTCTTCCCAATAAAAAAACTATTGCTGTTTAATTCTTTTTTTTTGGCGCAAAGATATAGTTCGTTGATTGTTGTTATACGACTTTAACGTGAGTATCGATTATATTCTTTTTCTCTGACATATTATCGTTAATTATAACTGTCACCACGGGTTTTATATATATGTTTGAATATTACTGTAGCACTGCGTTCACTGTAGGCGTGGAGGTGACATGCGGGTTCATTCATTAACTTGTTAATAGTAGACTCGTCAGGATCAATACTCTATATAATCTATACGTACTAACTTCACTTGTAAAATGAGGAAATAACTCGTCTTATAGCAGACACAAATAATATTTTAATAAGTACAAATATATACACCACTTGTAGAAAATGATACACAACTTCAGAATGATTCAAATATCCATAAGCGAATGATTCACAAATAACTCATAGTAAATTACTTCAGTCCATTACAAAATCTTAAACAACTTTATCAAATGAACTTCTTGTAACAACTACATACTAGTGACTCTTTCAAAGTTTCTCTCTACTGACTGTTCACATCTGATTAAAAGTATTCACATTCTCACAACATGGTAGTGAATTAAGTTCACAATATACAAACTGGGGTGTCCACCCAATGGCACCAACTTTGAGGTGGTGACAATAACATACATTAATATCTATGATTTTAAATTAGAAAAAAAAATTAAACATCAACTGAACATGCTTTGCTAAATAAACATTAAACAGCTCTTAATTGGAAACTTTTGAACATTATAGTCACATATAGTGGTAGTTTCTTGAACAAATAATGACAAAATGCAACTATATGAAAAGTATATTGAAGGTACAAAAACTTGATAATATTTTTGTTTGTTTTTAAAACATTACAATAACTTAAGAAAATAAAAAAAAAAAATGTCCTTTTCAGGGCATCAGATTTGAAAACTTATAAATACCTTAAAGCTCAATTTATTTTGCGACTTCGATATCAACAGACAGAATTGCTTGATTTGAAATTCGTTTTTCAAAAGTTATTAATAGTTGTTAATTAACTTTAGTTTTGAAAAGCTCTTTTCACATTACGTCACGTAAACATGTATTTGGCAAGAAACAGTTAAATGATCAAATCAAAGGCTGGTAGAGATTCATTGACGTCTTTCAAAACTTTGCTGCATTCTAGTATTCTAGTTTCAGTATTTCTGTTAACATAGATATATAGTCCACATTGATTGCACCGTTTGCCAGAGGGGGTCATACGAGCTGTGATGGCCCTCTCAAGAAGCGCAAAATGTTCATTATAGAAGAATGGAGTATGCCCTCGTGGGCTCAGCCTCTGGCCTCGCATGGGTTAGCTTTAAAAACCGTGACTCATGAACAAACGGATGTGATTAAATGATTATCTAGTTTACGGGTGCCCCCACACAGAGGGGTCGGTGAAAAGCCTTTCCCTCTTCCTGAGGACTGAATAAAATCCTTTCAGGGTCAAAGTTTCATAAAATGGGATTTATCTGTGGCATTTTTAAACATCTCAACGATGAGGCTATATGCACCAGTTCTTTGGCAAACAAAACAGATAGGGAAGACTTGGTTGTACCAAGAGAACAGATATTACTCTGCGCACGACAGTGTCTTTGTCGACTCATAACTTTCTTGAAATTATCTTTATCGACTTTTCTCAACAATATTTATAACATTATCTCAATTCGATATTTTTAACTGTTTGGATACATTATTTGTACTGACAATTACTTCACCTAGCCTTTACATAGATCAGTTTTTCAAATTTGGATTCCGTGAATATATTTTTAAGCCTTGAATTACACTTTGAAAGTTAATTTAAAGCAAACATTTAGTTCAATTTTTTTATTACTTATAAAATTCAACTAGCGCAGAGATTATAAATATCAGCATTGTTCTCGAAAAATCTAAGATTTTTTAAATTTATTTTCCTATAAGTCTTCGGGAATTTCAATAACAAAAACGAATGAAGGGAAATAACCAGGGCATGTAAAAAAAGAAATGTCTCAAAATCGTGTGTAATGTGTATCAGTAAGTTTACCAATCGCTTTAACGATGTTATAAATAGATCAGTATAAAAGGATTGTTAGACTCCTGGATGGTGTTAATGCTTGGGGACGACAGGACTGTTTGTAAACCTTCAAGAATTAACAGTCCAATAGGTGTCTTCAAAATTTCATAAAATCTCGCAAATAAACACATCATTAACTTAATATTTTAAACATGGGTATGTATCGCTATCCATTCTTAACAAATTAAACATTATTTAATTATCTAGCATTAATTTTTACTTTAAAGAGGTTGGGATGTAGCCCTGTTAGAAAACGATTAAATACGTCTTCATTAGCAGCGGCTAAGTCAAGAAGAGAAGTGATTTATTATTCTTAATTGTTTAAATGTCTAGTAATATGGAATTTGAGAAGTCGTTCGTTTTTATTGTGTTTATTCTATTCCCACAGTTTCACAAACTTGCCTTAAAATGTAATTAATCTGTACAGTTTTTTTGGTGTGTAACAAAAAGCTTATTCGAGATTTACTTTTCATGTTGTTTTTTACATTCACACTGGAGCTCTAATAAAGTCTTCATGCTTTAAATTTTAAATATGATAACCTTTCCCGCTTAATTAATCGAACAACCACCTAATTGGACCAGCTGCTTTTTGGAACGACTTGTTAGCCAAAGAAACATTTTTATAACTATAGATACGCTATAAAAAAAAAAAGTAAAGTTCCCCTTTCAGACCTAGTGGTCTATAGGGCAGATGATGTAAAGGTCATCTGATTCTGTGGCCCACGGTTAACGAGGGTGTCATGTGGCCAGCACAACGACCAACCGCCTTTACTTTTCCCCAACTAATGTCAGGTACCCATTAGAGCTGGGTGGACTCAAGAGCTCCCGAAAATCCCGAAATAAAAATCCCAGATTTCACCAGGATTTGAACCCGGGACCTCCAGTACGGAAGCCAAGCGCTTTACCGCTCAGTCATAGATACGCTATGGTAGTAATTAAGTTCTAGTTCGTAGACACGTCAGTAATGTGGCTTGGTTATCTATGAAGGGGGAGAAGCGCGAGGTTCAATACTGGATTCGAGTATTCCAGACCAACCTGTTATGAGGACGGCCATGATCATGTTTGGCAGCTGTCGGATTACTCGGAATCGAGTACATCTATTTTGGTCTGATTATGACCACAGTATATATATATATATATATATAGTTTTTAAACAGCGATACTTTCATAGCATCATCCAATCTCATTTGTGAATGGGGGAAGGGGTGAGGGGTAACTGTAAGAATGTTTTCCGTGCCATACTTTGTATAAACAATTAGGCCGTCGCTTAGAACAATCGACAGCTACAAAACGTTTTATTTTCATAAGCACTTCGCTGGCACAGAGGTTAGTATATCGGCTTGAGCTTTCTAGTTCAAATTCAAGTAGTACAACTTTTATATTTATAAAATACATTTTAAAAGCGATCATGTTAACATTCAACCAAATATCATCTTCTTTCTTCCCCTCGCCCTTTCCCAACTGGACAAAACAAATGATAAGATCATAGCGCATTGAGAAAGCTAAAAGCTTGATATTGAGCTAAACAAAATAATTGGGGATGCGCAGTGACTGAGTGATAAAGCGCTTGGCTTCCAATCGGGGGGTCCCGGGTTCGAGTCCTGGTGAAGAGTTTTTTTTTTTTTCTTTTTTTTTTTTTTGGGGGGGGGGGGGGGGGATCTTTGGGTACATCTGAGTCCACCCGGCTCTAGTAGTTAAGTGACATTAGTTGGAGAAAGTAAAGGCGTTGGGTCGTTGTGATGGCGACATGACACCCTCGTTAATCTTGAGCTTCAGAAACATATAGCATTTACAACAACTGCCCCAAAGATCGCAAGGTCTTAAAGGCGAACTTTACTTTAAAACAATCTGTAAAAATATTTCTAGTCGCACAGATTTTGGATTGATATTCTAGAACTTTAAATCTATTACAAATGAAATCACAAGACTGATCCAAACTAATTGATACTATTTAAACTTAATATAATCTTTGTTGGTGTTGTTGTTGTTTTTTAAAAGTATTTTCTATATTTTTATTATTTCTATTTCATTATCGTTAACTAGTGTCAAACGCGTGTTAAAAAAACAAACAAAATATAACTATATTGTGACTTTCTGTCATGTCATGATTGATAAGAATGAAAATATATCAAATATTTACATAAGAGCTTTATCTAGTTTAATTTTTTATTTCCTCAGACACAAATCTAAGTGCTGGTGCCATTTTTGGGATTGTTATAGCGATATTCATATTTGTTGCAGTGGTAGTATTCATCATAATCAAAAAAAGAAGAAACAATTCATCTGAGAGCAACTACAAGAAAGGAGCAACAAGTGAGAAGTCCAAAATGCAAAGGAATCAAACCCCTTCAAGTAACCACACTTTACGAAAATAATTATGTACTTGTTTTTTTATACTTTTTAGTAGTATTATTTTCTTATTACTTTGTGCAATTCGTTGTCAGGCATTGCTTAAGTGGTGTCCTTACTTTTGCGATCAGTGTGTCATATTCATTACAGCTTAATTCCGCTCTGCATATGTCGGATGTGGAGATTCATACGTCGTTCCTCCAGGGGGGGGGGGGGGTTCATCGCATACACCAGCTATTGGCCTAGTCTGGGAGGGAAAGGAATATAAGTGAAAAATATGATGTATTCGGAAGAACAAAAATCGACAATGAATTTTATTCATTTTTTACTAAGAATAAAATTGCGATCAAATTGGCTTAACGAACATTGCAATATATAGCATAGATTGGAACTTTCGATTTGAATAATAGTTCACCCGATTTTTACATTTTATTAATTGGCAATGCCTTATTTCTTTTATCGCGCTTAGGATTGACGTTTTTCGCAATGAATGACACCCTTACATGACAATGTTGTCTTTTTTTCATGAGATTTTTATGAGTTTTTCAGGAGATTTCAATAAATTCAGATTACAAGGAACTTTGTGTACGTATTTTTCAATTTAATAATTACACCTGTAATTAGCGCGGGGCCTTGTCACAGGCTAGTTTTAGAACCCCTGTGACATGATGTGACATTTGGTCACTTGGTTCATGTTTCGTATTTTAGCACGATAAAAGTTTGGAGACTCTCTGAGTATGAAGCGATGTTAGTTAATGTTGAGCTCCAAGAGAGTAAGGATGGTTATACTGTCTGTTTTTTCGTACTTGGTATTTAAAAGAAGTTAAATGTTGAACTAAGTGTATTTCCTTGGATTTATATATTTCATAATCATATATCAAAGTCAATGCATTTTCTGTGGCGTGAATCATCTTTGTGTTATATTTTATAACTAAACTTGTTGTCTGCTGAATTGGACTTTATTTCTCATTCTGAACGTATAGTAACGTGTGGCAAGTGAGCGCAATAATAAATAGTACCATGAGTCGGAGCATTAAGTAATTAAGTACATCTATATGGCCAGAAGAGGCCCTAACACGCAAGACATCAGTATACACGACATTCGCGTTGACACCCAGCACAACAGCTTTACAGGCCTATGAAAGCGCGGGGCCCACTGCGACCGCATAGGCTGCAGTAGCCTAATACCGGCCCTGGTCCCTGGTTAACAAACTTTCTGCTGCTTGCCAAATATTCAGCTTAAACATTGATCAAAGCAAGACTAAGATACTTATCCAAGACACAAATACTGCACCTCAAGTAAGCGTTAATGGCCAACCTCTAGAAATTGTTGATCACTTTTGTTACCTTGGTTCCGTCATATCCAACAACTCTCTACTGGATAAAGACATTAACAACAGGATAGCCAAGGTAATGGCCACCATGTCACGGTTGCAGAGAAGAGTCTGGGACAACATATTTCTGACTAACAGCACTAAAGCTCTAGTCTACCGGACCTGTGTATTGAGCACCTTTCTAAACAGAAGTGAAACATAGTCAACCTACTCATGGCTGGAAAAAATCCTTATATATATATATATA
>JADKLZ010068055.1:0-14744 GCA_021533235.1 Biomphalaria straminea | reverse complement strand
TCACTAGTACACATTTTTAAAAGCAAAGTCATTGTCAATTGTGTACTGCACATTTTAAAAAGCACATAAATGTCATAGTCTATATTGTGTAGACTATTTTGATGTCTTAGAATGATGCTGGTACATGTTTATAAATGGCTCATTTAGATCTAGTAGAGCACGCACTTCTGGTAAGAAGAGTAACAGCATGGGCATTAGCTGCCCGAAATGTTGACAACAGTTCTGCACACTATGTACGAAGTGAAGTTGGAACTTTGGAATAGGCATTGCTGAACAAATAGACCTAGGGAAAAAAAGTAATGTGTTAAAGTATGAACTTGAACTTTACTTTGAATGGAAGTAGTAAAATTAATTCAAACACTTGTAAATATGTTACCAGCAGACATAGAAAACACAAATCTAAAGTTAGTTTTATTCTAAGTTTTATATTGACTTACCGATCTCCAGGTCACCTGCAAGAAACATGCATAGACACCATCTAAACTTTTGGGCATAGAAAATAACGACTTTCTTCTCTTTTTCCACTTTCAATCTGGTATGGGTCACCTGTAGACGTACTAACTTGATAGCCCAAATTTCTTGACTTTTATACACATTCCAGTTCAGAAAAAAAGTGTGCTGAGTTCATTTTCAATTCACCGACAAAAAATAATATTAATAATAACGACCCTGTTTACAATAGTTCTAAATTGTTTTCAATTGGGAACAACAAAATTACAATTTTAAAGATTTTTTTTCTATTATAAATACTGACTACTGAGCTCATGCCAGCCCAAGGAAATAGAGAATTAGGTCTAGCTGTAGTTATTTTTAGACTAAAGAATACCGTAAATCAATACAAATGATACAGTTTAAATTTAATGAATAAGCTAGATTCTTGTTCTAGATTAATTCTAGACTACATCTAAAAACTAGATATTGATTGAAACTTCCAGAAATTCTATATAGATAATATACTACCTTTGTTTAAGTTGAAATAAATAGATGTCAAACTTTTAATTATCTAGATTTTTTTTAGAAGGAAATTCGATTGTTTATCTTGGCAACAATTAAGCTATTCAAAACAAGAAATGAACTTCTTGAAACGAAAAGATATTCATTAGTTGTTTTTTGTTTTTTTTTAAATATCTGTATATACATTTCCGATGAAACAAAATATATTTGTTGCACATTGTTTAGCAGGGGGGGATCGGTTCACAGAAATAGATTTCTGCTTAACTGTTTAATGTATCCTATTACATAGATATACATTAATTTATAGATCTAATTCTTAAATATTTTCAGATACATTTTCAAGATTTAAAAAAAACCGAACCATAGATTTAATCTGAAAAGTATTTGCATCACACAAGTCACTAACAACACTCTGACAGTAACAGAGCGATACAAAAATAAACACTAAGATAGATCGAAATTATTTTTTTTACTAAGAATATGTATATTAGATTTAGACTACCTATTACAGATCTTTATAAAAAATATTATATAGATCTTCTGTCTACATCTATCTTATTGTTAGATTACGGTAATTCCACTATTGAATACAAAGAGGAAATATCTAGATATTTTGTCTAGTTTTAACAATGTTAGAACCATCGTACATTAAATAAAACCTTGATCTAGATTTTTCTTTCTTTTTTTTATGACGAGTTCAAATATAATAAATGTATTCACTTTTTGTACTTCATATTTCTCTCGTGAAAAACAATTACCAGGAAGGGGAGCTTGTTTTGACGGCTAACCTTTGGGGAAAAAAATCAACCAATCCAATTTTTTTTCTCTTATTTTGTGCGAGGAAGTAGAATCTAGATCAAAGCTTAGAAATAAATAAAGAGAAAAAAGTCCGAAGATTAAAAATGTCCTAATTCAAATCCTTATGTTAGATCAGATGTAATGACTAAATTTACAACTATTTATAATGAACGACTCCATATCCATATCGATTGCAAGTACTAGGACTAGAGTTGAAGTTGGACAGGCCTACCATTGAACGAGGTTTTAATCAGGGCAAAGGATAGAGAGGATTGGAGAAAGATGGTCCACATGTCTTGCTTGGCGCCCCAACGGTCCACCAGACTAAGGGATAGGTAACAGGTAACAGGTAATGAAAAATACTCTTTTGAAAAGAAAACACAAAATTCTTCTTTCGTTTTCATCGTTGCAACTTGTCTAGTTTCATGTGGAATGTCTTCCATTATCATAATTTAATGTAATAACAATATTATTTTACTCTTGTCTAGATCTAGAGTCTAGATCTTTAAATCCTTCAAAACTAGATCAGCCCTATAGTACTGTCCTAGTCTAAAAACCAATGTTACAACTCAATTTTAATTTATTAAAATTTATAATGACAATGATCATGATGATACGAATAATGATCACTATGTCATGTGTATGAATATGATGGATCAGATCATGACAGATCATCAGATGAGATGGGTCTAGAATAGTCTAGAAGTAGAATTCTAGGCTATAGACTCTATCTAGATTATAGATCGAATCGTTGATAATGATAGTTGATTTATTATCGTTTTAGATCTTGATTCTGCTGAGCAAGATTGAAGAATTCTAAACAGAAATGAAATGAGAGAAACAGACTCAAGTGTCTCAAGTCAAGATCTACTGATCATCAAGTTAATCATCAAGAGTGACAAGAGCGCAGATGTAACAAAATCTAGACTCTACTTGACTAGTCACTAGAGGATAGGTTAATATATAGATTTAGATTAGATCTATTTATAGATCTAGACATTCTAGACTAGTCATGATTATAGATATAATCATATAATAATATATCTAGATTCTAGATCTATTTAGTATTTATTAGATTCCAGAAAAAAAAAAGATTATTTAATAATTAGATCTAGATCTGTCTATATTATTATTATTAAATTATAAAATAGAATTAGATCTAGTCTAGATCTATATTCTATAATCTATATCTAAATCTAGTATCTTCATAGATTAGATTAATCTATCTTATTTTTCATATTCATGAATCATGATCATATATCTAGGACCTAGGACTAGGTTCTATTTCTAGACTAGATCTATTTATTATCTAGATTCTAGTTGGTGTTATTTCTTTTTTTACTAATTTTAGATCTAGATCTAGATCTATTTAATAAGCAGTAATCTAATCATCTAGAATTAAGAACACTCACAGATTGTCAGAATACTGCTAGTCTAGTAATCTAGAATAGATCTAGTCAATCTAGAATCTTATGAATCTATTCTATTTTCTATCTAGATCTAGAATTAGATCATTAACTAGTCTAGACTCTAGAGTAGTCTAGAGTCTCTAGTCTAGAATTTTAGTAGACTAAAGTGACTGTAGACAGTGTAGAGTAATTTAAGTAATCCAGACTGTAAAGTCTATTAATATTAGAATCGTCATTAGAGTTTGTCTAGAATAGAATGTCTAGATTCTAGATAGATCATTACTTCAACTCTAGTCCTAGTACTCTAGATTATCAGTCTATTATAGAGTCTAGATACTAACAAATTTTAATAATTTAATAGTCTATTCAGGATTATTTCTTTAGCTGGGACCCCAGCTGGATCTAGATCTATGCCCATGCTACTGTCCTTGCTTTTTGTTCTGTTGATCTTCCCTTTTTTTTTGCTTTGGAATCTAGATCTATATAGATTGACTAGATCTACACAATGTCGTCAATGTCAATATAATATCTAGATCTATATATCAAATACTAATTAGTATGCGGTTAATAACGTAATAATATTGTAAGTGTATTATTCAGTCAACTGCAACTTTTCAACTCAGGAGCATTTCATGCAGTGATTTTTTTTTGTCCGGTAAGCACCGTTAGGGCGTACCAGCACTTTTTTCCATGCTTTGATTCAATGAAAATACTTTTCTTGTATTTTAACGTTTATTATCTATACATTGTTAAAAGGCAATCTATTACCGTTTTGTTTGCTTTGAAATCTAGATTGATTAGATCTACACAATGTCAATGTAATATCTAGGAATAGATCTATATATCTAAACTCTGTCTAGTCTAATAAACTTTTTTTTTCAAGTCTCAGAGACTTGAGTGATTAAGATTCTAGCTAGATCTAGACTAATCTAGATTAGTTAATAGATTCTAGATCTAGACATTTCTAGTAGTATTCTAATAGATGATAGATTAATCAAGATCTAGCAATATTCTAATATGATAGATTAATCGAGATCTCAATATCTTTAGTCTATTCTAGACAAATTCTAATGCTGATTGTAATATGAGACTTTACAGTCTGGATTATTTATGCTACAATCAATATTCAATAGCATTCTTTAGTACCGGCACCTATTTCTTTACAAAAAAAAAAACACTGATTACATTCATATTCTTTAACAATAGCAGTTTATTATCAGGAATTAGTCTTGCTAGAGACGGATACGAAAAGGATGGTTGATAACCCCTTTGTGTTACCTTAACAGTCCAACAGACTAAGGGATAAATAAAGGTGAGTGTAATTCATATCTTGATCTATAGATCTATACTTTGATTTACTGGACTATAAAACTAGATATTGGTAAAATTTTGCTATTCTATTTTAAATCTAGGGTGACATTCTATATCTTTCATTCTGACTTAAGATAGATCTTGATTAGATCTAGATCCCATAGGTATAGGACCTAACACTAGATCTTTAGAAATTAATCTAGATGATGCCAGATCTAGAAAATCTAGACTTGATTTTATGAATCTTGAAGAAAAATACTGAACAATCCAAGACAGATCTCTTTAATTACATTGTAAATCATCTAGTTGAATTCTTTAATTACATTGATCATCTTGTTGAATTCTCTCCACCACCTTCAGTCAATCAAAAGACAACTATAGCTCATACGAGAACATGAGCCTAGGCCTTGGCGTTGACTATTTTCAAAACATTTCTATTCAGCTATCCTTTTCTAGATGTAGTGTGATAGTATATCTTTTAGGATTTTTCCTTCTTAGGTGGATCTTGATTTATGGTTTGCATGAGACTGTTGACACAATGATCTGAAGTTCAAACTCTCACTACTGCCATTTCTACTGTCCGCTATCAGATCTTGGCTGGAATGTGATCATCTTAATTTCTAAAGGAATGTCCAAAATATATAAATGACAAACACTATGGGAACTGATTATGAGGAATGTAGGTCTAGTTTTTAATTTTTGATACAGATATGGATGATGACATTACCCTGCCTCAGAGTCCTAAGAATTACATTAATGTATTTACTCTATAGATGCAATAATCAGTATCATGGCCTTGCTTAGAACAAAATTCATTGGAACTAATAGACAAAAAATATAAATCAAGATTTAAATATGGTTTTAAATAGTGTGTCTACCATTCAGTAGGATGTTTTGTTAATAAATTTATAAGACTAGCTAAAAAAAAAAATTTGTTATAAATACCCATTGTTATAGAGTGGTAAAGTGCTTGTTTTTAAAACAAAGCCCTAAATGACTTTGAATCTCTTTGAAGACTGAAATTAAGTAGATAAACTTAAGAAGTTTACCCAACTTCATTTTACAGATCAGTTAACATTTGTGCAAATTTTATGACATCAAAGAATGTGCTGGTCAGCCATTAAATGAAGTTTTATCCAGAGCTAAGTAGAAAGGAATAGAGGACTATTGACAGATCTTGTGTGGTCCGCCAATGGTTCAACAGACTAATCCATTGGTAATGGTGAGAAATTAATGTATTTCGTAAAACATTTTTTAGTCTTGGTAATAATTACAATAAAATGTAACTAGTAAACTTGTAGATAATTGTTGTTTTTTCCTTTTGTAGGAAATTAAATTAAATGTTATCTAACTAGAGGCTTAACCTCTTAATTTGCTTTTAAAGAAAATAAAACCAGGGTTATAGTTTTTTTTTTTACCATTTTGTACCAAGAGGAAGACAAGAGAGATAGGAAGACATCATAGAATGGACTGGTCTGCCTTTAAATGTTCTATCCATGTACAGTGAGGAATAGAGAAAGGCGGTTGACATGTGTGTTTCCCCAACAGTTCAACAGGCTAAGCAATGTGCGAAGGTGAGGAATTAAAATATTTTGTACAAAATTTTCTGGTCATTGTGATAATTACATTATTACAAAAGTAGTTTAAATTATATTATTATATTACAGTATAGTCCTTTTACCATTGTGTTCCAGGAGGAAGAATGAGAGAAAGACAGCAATGGAAATATATCAAAGAATGGGCAGGTCTGCCATTAAATGGTTTATCCATGGCTATGTACAGAGAAGATGAGAAACAGTTGACAGATTAGTGATGTGCCCCAACAGTTCAACAATACATGAAGGTGAGAACTCTATATTTACTTAAATTTTTAAGAAAATTAAAACAGGGTTATGGTCCTTCCACTCCAGTCTGTACTAGATTTAGATCTTGACCTTAGTTTGCACAACATTTCAAAGTTAATTTGTCAACATTTTATCATTTTAATCAGCTTAAGTTTCCTGCCTTTAATATTGACTGTGGTGTGATAGTTTGTTATGTGCCCATTTTGAATCAGACATTTAATGACTATGGAGTGGTTCAATATGGCATTTTGTATAGTGCTGGCTATGTTAGAGGTGCGCATGTTACTGGAAATGTGAAATGGGGCAAATGGGTGTAAAATGTAAGGGAACCAAAATGGAGGACTAAGTACAAGAATGTGTTTCGGTGTTATTAAAGATTTAAGTATTTCTAAACTATAAATTTGTTGTTTCATGTCATATAAGAAGACATAACACAGGCATGTTAATTTTAAGGCTCTTTTGTATAGTCTTGTGCTTTTTGTTGAATTTTTTAAAAATTGGACTTGTGCATTTTTTGTGTGTAATTATTAAGGATCAACTTGTACCTTTTTTTGGTGGTGGATGTTTGGAGTCGAATTGTGCTTTTTTTTTTGTTGGCTATTTATAATTGACTTGCGCTTTTTTTTGCAATTTCATGTGAATCACACTTGGTTTTTTTGGTGGTTAGGTAGATTAACATTATTTTGGTGTAGCTGTTTTAATCGGACTTGTGCATCTTTGTGAAAGATGTTTGGAAAAGAACTTGAAATTTTTTAATTTTTTTTAGTGGCTGTTTTAATTGACATTTGCTTTTTTCATGTTAGCTGTTTGGAATTAATTTTTTTTTTTTTCTAAATGCAGATAAGTTATTAAATGCAGGCTAACCTATGGAACAACCAGATAAACCTGTTAACTACCTCACCATAAGGTCAATGTTAGTCAACAATCACAAAGAGGAGTGGCTCAACCAATGAACATCAGGAAACACAGGAAGAGCCATGTACAAAGAAATGACTGTGCCTAAAAAAATGGACAGTATTAACTTTCTTCCATGCAAAGAACAATCTACAATTTTCCAACTAAGAACAGGACACACAACTCTATTTAATTACCATCTGAGCAAAATAAACTCCACAACTCCCCCTTTGCACACACTGCTCCCACCCTTATGAAGCCATAAACCATATCCTCTTTAAATGCCCCTCCCTAATCCACCTTAGGCAGACCCTACTTCCACTACAGCCCAACCTAACCAGCACCCTGTATGGCAGTGCTGAAGAAAACAGCACACTATTTTTCCTTAGCACAGTCTGCAAAATAGCTCACAGCTCAGCAGCAATAAAGCTGGCTAGAAGAATGTCTTTTTTCTGAAGGCTGTTTGGAATCAGACTTGTGTGTTTATGTGATTGATGTTCAGAATTGAACTTTTGCATTTTTATGATTAATAATTGAAATCAGACTTGAACATTTTTTTTAGGTAGTTATTTACATTTTGTGATGGTTGTTTAGAATCGACTTATTTTTATGTGATGGATATTCACATTACAACTTCTGAATTTCTCTTGTGTGATTTTAGGAAAAGCTTTTTTTTTCCTCGTGATTGATGTTAAACATTGGACTTGTGTTTTTTATTTTGTTTGACTGCCCCAGACTTGCTGATCTCCGCCTTGACGGTCTGGGAAACCAAAAATTTTTGACCTGTATAGTGATGTCTACGCACTACGCAAGACAGCAGGGTTTCTGTATAGGGCTTTTGCAAGAGAGGATTAAAGCCTCTGAAGCCCTCACTCAAATGGAGTTTGATGAATGAATGCTAAATAATTGAAACCAGTGTTAGGAATCCAACTTGTTTTTCTTGAACAATGTTCGGCTTTGGTCCTGTGCTTTTTTTTTTTTTTTTTTTGTGGTTTAGAATATGCTTTTTGTATGATAGTGATAGCTGTTTATTAGACCATTATGTTTTTTTTTTTTGTTTAGCTTTGGCTGTTTTAATCAACATTCGCATTTTTTGTGATGACTTTTTATATTGACACTGGTAGAAAAAAAAAATTTTTTTACATGATACAAGTTTACTTCATCTTTTGCAGTAATTAGAATCATTATGATGACATGTGCACTGAGCTGAAAGACTCTCAGAGAAAACTGGACTAACCATGCATCATGTAATTATTATTATTACTGAATGTTAAGGTATTTTTGTGGTCAGATCAACTATCATCCACCTACAATTTCCTCAACTAATGTTAGGTACCCATTAGAGTTGGATAGACTTAGAATTATCATAAATATCCTGGAATTCAAAACGTCAGTCTGTAAGGTATTGTAACATTCAGCCACCAAATCACCTATTTAAATATATAGTGAAAGTAGGTGAAAGAAGTGTGTACTAAAAGATAGGTGCAAAACCAATTATCTAAGGATTAGGGGGTTAGGTACCCATTGATGTTCGTCCATCGTGATTCGATGATGACCACTTTGTCATCCAGTGGGCTGAGGGCTTTGCACTGGGGCTTTGTGCCTCCTCATGTGGCTGGTGAGACCTATGCGAGCCCGGAATGTTCGGCCGCACTCTGGGCAGGTAATTCCAGCTGGAGCTAGTGTCGTTTGCTTTGCTTTCCTTCTCTGGCGTTTTTCTTTCGCAAGCGTTGTTCTTTTTTCCTCAGCAACCTGTGCGCCGGATCTCACAGCGCGGCGCCATGAAGCTCTGTCATGTGCCTCTGTCTCCCAGGTGCCTGGGTCAATGTTGAACTCCTTTAGAGAAGCTTTGAGGGTGTCTTTGTAGCGCTTTTTTTGACCACCTTGCGAGCGCTTGCCTTCTCTTAATTGGCCATACATGAGACGTTTTGGGATGCGGTGGTCCTCCATCCTGCACACGTGTCCTGCCCATCGCAGCTGGGACTGCATCAGGATTGTGTGGATGCTTTTCAAACCAGCTCTTTGAAGGACTTCAGTATCTGGCATTCTGTCTTGCCATTTGACATTTAGTATTTTTCTTAGACATGTCATGTGAAAGTGATTTAGTTTCTTGGCATGTCTTCTGTATACTGTCCATGTTTCTGAGGCATAGAGCAATGTAGGTAGGATGACGGCTCGGTAGACCCCTAGCTTAGTGTTTGTGGTGATACCACGTCTGTTCCAAACATTGTTTGATAGTCTGCCATATGATGCACTGGCCTTGGCGATGCGAAGGTTGATTTCGTTATCAATATTTCCATTTCTGGAGAGTGTGCTGCCAAGATATGTGAATTTGTCCACTGCATTTATATCCTGTCCATTTATAGTGATGCTTGGATCCGAGTAGGCTTTCCCAGGAGCAGGTAAATATAAGACTTCAGTCTTATTTGTATTAATGGTAAGGCCAAAGTCTGAGCATGCTCTTGAGAAGTCACTGACGATGCTTTGTAGATCGTCTTCAGAGCAGGCATTTAGGGCGCAGTCGTCAGCAAATAGCAAGTCTCTGATTACTGCTGAATTTGTTTTTGATTTTGCTTTGAGCCGCCTCGGGTTGAATAGGCCACCATCAAATCTGTATGTTATATTTATTCCTTTGTTTTCTCTATCCGTGAATGCATCTGTCAGCATAGCGGAGAACATGATACTGAACAGTGTAGGTGCTAGGACACAGCCTTGTTTTACCCCGTTTGATACTTCGAAGGGCTCTGATGGTTCACCACTTTCTTGGACACGGGCCTTCATGCCATCGTGGAATAGTCTCACCATGGTAATGAATTTTCGTGGACAGCCATACTTAACTAGGGGATTTGGTGGCTGAATGTTACAATACCTTACAGACTCAAGTTTTGAACTCCAGGATATTTATGATAATTCTATGTCTAGGTACCCATTAGAGTTAGATAGACATAGAATTATCATAAATATCCTGGAGTTCAAAACTTGAGTCTGTAAGGTATTGTAACATTCAGCCACCAAATCCCCTAGTTAAAAATATAGTGAAAGTAGGTGAAGGAATTGTATAGTAAAAGAAAGGTGCAAAACCAATTATCTAACATAGTACACAAATCTAGATCTCTAATCATCTATCATGATCTAGTGAATCTTCATTGGAGTTTTAAATGATTTTAGATTCTATATATAAAGCTAAATAATATATTCTATTTCTTTAGTTTTTATTGGAATTTAGTTTTTCACTAGATCTTGCTAGTCATCTAGACGATCTCATCATATTTATCAGTTTATTCAAGACTCTAGTGTCTAGCAAAGATAGGAATTATTTTTCATTTCAACTCTAATGGGTACCTGACATTAGTTGGGTAAAAGTATATGCAAATGGTCATTGTGCTGTCAGTGATTGAAGGCCATAGGCAAGATCAATTTTTGTGGCCCTTACTTACAAGAAATTGCATAAAGTGAAAAATAAGGCTACAGTATTTAAATTGTTTGGTTCGAATAATCAATGCTGGTGAATAACAAAATATAATACTGTCATTTAATTTAGCCCTTAATTTTGAATTCATTTCCTTTTGCAGATCTTGATCCATACTTGTTCATTAATGTATTACATACATTTTATGTATTATGGATTTAGTTTATTTATGAAGCAGTTTAATAACTTTAAAAAATTCTTTTCTGATTTTTTTCAGCAGACTAGAGATTGATACCTCTCCATAAATCAACAAAGACATGATGGAATCTATGTTAAAGCTAGTGACAATTCAGTCCGCAATGCCTGCATTCTGAGCACACCTCTTTACGACAGTGAAAGTTGGACAGCTTACAAGCGCCAAGATCACAGATTAAATAGCTTTTACTTACACTGCCTGGGAAGCATAATGTGCATCTCCTCGTCTCCAACCAGGATGTTGTGAAATGGGCCAATATGCACATCTATAATCTTCTTACGCAGAGAAGACTTTGCTGGTTCAGTCATGTAAATTGCATGCCAAATGAGCTTGCAGAAGGGGCCAGACTCAAGGGTTACCCAAGACTAACCTACAGAGATGTCTGTAAGCAAGATATGAGAACCACTGGCATCGACCAAAGTATGTGGGAGGTAAAAGCTCAAGACCGGACAGCAAGGAGACAGACAAACTTGCATTAGTCAAGATAAAGAAGAAAGCTGCACTGTCAACTAGTCCTAAGTCGTATACATTTACATGTACGAACTGTGGTGAACTCTGCCAATCCAAAATCTGCTTGATCAGTCACACCAGGTGCTGCCCCGTGTAAACATAAACCAAAGCCATTGATTACTTGGGCACATCCATTGTCTTCCAAGACATAAGGAGCCATATATATTCTTTTTCCAATGTGGCTTGAATATAATTTTTTAAAAAGAAAGCAAATTAGATACATTTTATTGCCAAGCTTATGTTAGTCTAAGAAAATATTTTTGGTAGATAATTTATTGAATGATATTAAAGAGCTTCCAAATAAATGTCTTTATATAATTCTATACTTATTTTCTAATAATAGTAATCTCTATTATCTAGGACGAAATAAATTTACTATGTGTGAGAATAATATTTATACATGTACAATAGCATAACAAAAGAGCTAATTTACATTATATTCTAAAAAGGTGTATTAATTTTGATTTTAGCTATAAAAATATTTGTCAAGCTCCTTTGCACAAAACAATTTTTTAAGATAAAACTTAAAATTCTGCAAAACGACTGTTTCAAAATATTGTATGATTCAGCTATTAAAGACATTGTAATGCAGGCATATAACCCTAACCAGTAACAGACTAAAAATGCAAAGTTCCTAGTTTTTATAATAAATGAAAAACTGTCATGGAATCCCAATATTGATGAAACTATATAAAAAAAAAAACCCCAAAGCATTAGGGTTTATTAGAAGAAATTTCTATCAATCAAATAACAAAACGAAAATGCTTTTTAACCTTGGTTAGGCCAATAATAGAATATGCATCCTCTGTTTGGGACCCCTCAACTCAAAAAAACATTAAGAAACTGGAACAGACACAAAATAAAGCAGTGAGATTCATAACAAACGAATATTCACATTAGACTAGAGTAACACCTGTAGTAAAATCACTCAATTTAATAATCTTTCAGGATAGAAGACTAAGTAATGTAATAAGTATGCATAAAACACTGAAGCATAATCTTCAAATACAAAAACTAAATTTAATATAATACTCAGAAAGTGCTAAGCTCCAGTGGCGTAGCAAGGTAGCCGTGGGCCCGGGTTCAAGAATATGTTGATGGGCCCCTTCCCCCCCCCCCCATATGACACATATTTTGTGTCACAAAGAAATCCAGTAGTTTGTATGTTTCAGTGCATCAGTTCAATAACACAGCTGATAGAATCATTGAACACCAAGTTTTAAGTAGGGGCCTACTGTTTAGCAAAGTAAACCAAATATGCAAGTGTTTGTTTTTGTTGAACAATAACTGAAGGCTTTTTAGTGGCGTAGCTAGGATGAGGGGGGTCCAAATTCGAAAATCTCACCACTATAGGGCCAAAAATGAGTGTCCGAAATTTGTTTTCCATTAAATATTTAAAATTACGCCTTAATGTAATGTCATGATGACGAATGTCAAAATGCTGGGGTCCATAAAAAGGTCAAGCCTCTTGGGCCCCCAAATCCCTAACTACGCCACTGAGGCTGTTGTACTGTTCGCTCATCTTGAAAAACCACCCTTACCTTGGCATCGTAAGTAATTTAAAGAAAGATGGTGATATTTTATTACTTAAGAATATTTGTACAGTCAATCCTATAGACTTCTGGTTCTCACAAATATGAAATCTTACTAATGATTTTCTTCTATTTCTTTGGGTATTTCTTCATAGAAGTTCACAAAACAATTTCAGAAAATAATGCAAATATAATAATAATATAATACATTTTTATTCTCTTTGAGTGCTGCCAAATATGATAGAGAAAAAAGGCACAGATTTGGATCTCCTTTAGGTGTTTTGCTAAAATTGCATTGCCTTAGTCTATTATATAGTTTTGAATTTGTGGGTCGAGGTAAAGGGTTGTGTCTTTCTTTTATTAAGAGGTTTTGTTTTGCTAAGACATTGTTGTTGTTACTTCTGTCACCTAAACGATATATTTTGTGATGACCACTAAATTAAAGATTCTTGCATTTTAAAGTTACAACTATCATTTACTATGCGATGAATTACTTTCAGTCAATAATAATTGTCAACTTTTTCGATGTGCTCTATGTTTAGATCATTCACCGTTCTCAGTCATTCAGGTTGACTGTATGTTGGGCAAGCTTGTTGGTGGAGTTAAGTAATTAGGCCTATCTTTTTTTTTTTGACGATTCGGTTGAAAACAACGTTGGTGATGTGTCTGGTTATAATTCCGAGACCATCCTTACAACTTTCCAGTGTGCATACCAGACGACAAAACAGCCATTCAAGTGAAAGACAGTATCCCATTATATATCGCTAAAAAAATGTGTGTTAGGCCTATAAACATCCTCCCCAATACAGTCACACTAGGTAGTTAAAAAGTCAACATCTGTAATATTTCCCAAAGTAATAAACATGCATATTTTAAGTCTAAATCTACACTTCTGGTAAAAAGCAGGAAAAAAGGTAATACTATCGACGTCTTATTTAACATAGATGGAAAAAACAAAAAGAAAGAAGGAAGTATGGGACCCAAACGTCACCATATTAGGCCTACAATAAACCTACTGAAAGCAGTTCTTTACAATGACCCCAACTGAAAAAAAAAACGGGTTAATGTTGTGAAGTTAATATACAGTTTGAGATGAAGTTCAGGATGTTTTAAGGAAACTTTTTAATTTTTTAACCATTTTTTTACAACATTGTAGTGTAATGCTGTAAGGCAGGCCACAATTGGTCATTTGTCATGACAAGGCGATATGAAACCCCTATGCGCCATGTAGTGTATTTACAGTTGAAAAGGCCTTAAGCTATTTGAGATATGGGGCCCCATATAAAGTCCAGATATTATATGTAACTACTAAGTATTTCATGGAGACCCTAAGCTAGAACTTATGTTGTATAGAGGGGCCCTGGACCCATGGTTGTTTCACCATCGGGTATGGACCCCTAAATGGTCATGGGCCCGGGTTCATTGAACCCCTTCGCGCCATGGATGCTACGCCACTGCTAAGCTCGTTCCATATGCTAGGACAATTTTTTTTACAAAAGCTCCTTCTTCCCTAGCGCTATTAGAGCATGGAATGAGTTGCATAAGCTAGCAAGGAAAACCAGTGACTTAGCAGTTTACTACACTATATTGATTTCAATGACGTAAAAATAAAACAAAAAAAGGAGGGATATCACATTGCTTTTAGCAAATCCCTACCACCCATTCTTCAAATGTGCTGACCAATATGTTACTGATTTATTATTCACTCACACTGTCACACACACATGGGCGGACTGGCTATATTCGGCAGCACCGAATCCCCTAGCGTCCGTCTTCAGGGAAGTATGGTGTATAGGACGCCACTATTTGTAAGCCTGTATGCACTGA
>JADKLZ010068052.1:4095-14730 GCA_021533235.1 Biomphalaria straminea | reverse complement strand
TACATGTATAGGTCTATGATCGGATCATTAGCGTATAAGAGAGTACGGTCCGTTTTCCAATGTAGATAATATATATTAAAGTAAGTAAAAAAGTAAAGTGTCCCCTTCAGACCTTAAAATCAATGGGACAAATGATGTTTTAAGGTCATCTGTTTCTTTGGCCAGCGGTTAACGAGCAGGGTGTTATGTGGCCAGCACAACGACCAACCACCGTCGTTTCTTTCCCCAACTAAAGTAAGGTACCCATTAGAGTTGGGTGTACTCAGGGGCGCCCTAAAAATCCCGAATTTGAAAATCCCAGTATTGACCGGGATTCGAACCCAGGACCTCAGATTCGGAAACCAAATGCTTAACCATTCGACCTCTGCCCCCCTTACTATATATGTATATATATATATATATATATATATATAGGTATGTGTTTGGGTTATATGCTAAAGTGCTTAGAAATGTTACTGTGCTAATGTGCACAAAATGTGTTGCTTACATTTTAAAATACGAATCAAATAAACACCTTCTATAATGTGTACACCTGATAACGCAAATAAAAAACGAGCTAGCTGCTTAGAGTTGTCTGCCGTTAATGAGACTCTTCAAGACAATAAAATGTTCAACAGATCTCATTAAGTTGGCCACGTAGCGACATTTGATTGCGCAGAATTGTTACGACTGCCACAACTTGTGAGCTATTTGTGCAGTCTGACGGCCTCATTCTAGCTCTCTCATTCCAGTGACTGGTAGCTTCGGGGCGGGAAAGTGGCATGCGGACCTTAGCTCGGGAACACTGGACATGAAAAAGCCAACACTACTTTCTTTTTTTCTCGTCTTGCCCCGAGGCTGTACAAGAGCAAAAGGGAAACAACACACGGTAAATTGTGTATGGTTCAGTCACGTGACTTGCTTTATTCTGACATTGCTCGCTTATGCACTGTTTACACCATTGGGGAAGAGGCGATGGCGTCATCAAAACCAGTGCTGCCGGTATTGAAAGAAATATTTGAAATAAACTTAAGATCGGGATTGCGTTTTTTTTTTAGTACTGGGAGCACGGTTTGTACAAAAGAAAGTAAGTAAAGTAAAGTTCCCCTTTCAGACCTAGTGGTCTATAGGGCAGATGATGTAAAGGTCATCTGATTCTGTGGCCCACGGTTAACGAGGGTGTCATGTGGCCAGCGCAACGACCAACCGCCTTTACTTTTCCCCAACTAATGTCAGGTACCCATTAGAGCTGGGTGGACTCAAGGGCGCCCGAAAATCACGAAATAAAAATCCCAGCCTTCACCAGGATTTGAACCCGGGACCTCCAGTATGGAAGCCAAGCGCTTTACCGCTCAGCCACCGCGCCCTCTTTGTACAAAAGCTTATAGGAAATTAGGAACTCACTCTGTTGATCTGGTACACAATCTGTACACATTATTTCTCCCACACCCATTCTCGGATCAAGTTGAAACTTTGTTCAATTATTTATTGTCGTGGACAAATTACGAATCAATTAAGAAAAAAACGTGCATTAAAATATTGATGTTTAAATTGAAAAGGGTAGATAAATCTCACAGTATGACTAAATTTACTTTGAGTTCAGTGAAGTCAAGGCAGTCAAGTGGTATCTTTTGGACCAGGCGGTCAAATAGTATCTTTTGGTCCAGTACGGACAGTAGAGATTTAAGTAATTCTGAGCTAAGTAGTCTTCTGAGACAGTACACTTATTTTGATAGATTTTCTCGGGACTTAGAGAGTCAAGTAGTACCTGTGAAGTTTATTGTTACCCGCTGTGATGCGGATGTGATTAGATAAGATTTACTATATTGGCATGGGCGCCCGCAGGGGGGTGCAAGGGGGTGCACTTCCACCCCCCTGGATTCTGAGTAGTCAAATTTTAGTATTTTTTTCGCACCACCAAATCAATTAACTTCTAAGTAGCAGCTGAAAATGTATTGCTTCCATTGGTTAATGTAGTAGTAGATTAGCCCAGGCGTATGGAATGAATGGCCAACTATGTACGTGCGTGCCTTTGAATTGTGAGTAGCCACATTATAGCCAATTTTTTAAAAAAATATTTTATAATATAATACATCATCCAGATGTGTTTTTTATTACTTAGATGTAGATTTAGACAGAATCCATGGGGGTGCAAGCATGGCCGCTCGCAGGGGGGTGCAAAGGGGTGCACTTGCACCCTCATGGATTCTGAGTAGCCAAATTCTAGCCATTTTTTCGCATCATCAAATCAATTAATTTCTAAGTAGCAACTGAACAAGTAGTGCTTCCACTGGTTAATGTAATAGTAGAAATAAGTAGATAAGGTGTATGGATGAATGGCCAACCGTGTATGTGCGCGCCTCTGAAGTCCGAGTAACTACATTTTAGCCATTTTTAAAACAATAAAATACATCTTCCAGATCTGTTATTTTTGTATTACGTAGATGTAGATTCAGTCAGAATCCAGTGGGGTGCAAATGCACTATCATGTACCCCCCCTACGGATGCCCGTGCATTATTAATGCAAGAGTTTAATAAATTAATAGGCCTATTTATGAAAATTTGATCTTTGAAATCTAAGTCTTTAAAGCCTATCATTAGAATATTATAAAGTGTAGTAATTTTAAAAGTAGTACTTCCACATAAAAACAGTTGTAAAGATATGCTATAATTGTAACTAGAATAGGCAAATCTGTAGTTCATGTTCGACCATGCACGATTTATTATAGGCTTTCTATTCTTTGAACTTTGAAGGGTGTCAAATATTCTATAGCGTGTTAGTCGTGACGATTTGTTTATATTTGCACATGGCTATAGTTATTATGAATGCCACAAGGTCGACTTTCACAAGACATTCTGTGTTGTGATTTAACAGAAGGCATGAGATCCGCTGGTCGTCCACTGCTGAGGTATACTGATGTATGCAAACGCGACATAGAGCTCTTCAAAATCAACATCAACAGCTGGGAAAAAGTGGCACTGGATACTTTGGATAGATCCACATGAAGAGCGAGCATTTAAGGAAGGTCCTGGATTGCAGATGCAAGATACAGTAGTAGTAGAAAGAAGGTTGAAAGTACAAAGGATTGGCTTCTTTAGTCACACAAAAAATTGCAAAGGGAAAAAATTGTCTTGAGACGTAAAATGTTACAATTATTTGTTTATATTTAACTAAGGTCTAGAAATATTATTTTTGCCAATTATCTTTCGATGTGATAAATGCTATATAGTTGCGGTCGGTGTCAGCGCTCGATAAAACAGCGGGTTAAACACGTTCTCCAGTTTACAATAGAAGAGATGCAAGAATGTTCTTCACATATCGTCAAAACGTTGGTTTGGATCAACGGAGCACAGGCAGCAGCAAGAGCTCAAAAACTACAAGCTGCAACATTATGAATTAACTGCATTTGTTGGGTATTTTAGTGATGAAACTGCAGATATCTCAGGCACTGATCACATGTCTTTGAGTGTTCGGTTTGTAGATTGCGATTGTATTCATTAGCTTAGTTCCTGTGGTTCAGAGAGACATGCTACATGTGTCTAACGGCATTGTACAGTCTAGACATGGACAAACTACTCGGCCAAGGCTGCCCCATGATGGCTAGAAATCTTCTTCCGTATCAGTCCCTAGAAATAGCGTTGATACTACATTTACCTTTGTGTGAGACACAATGAACTGAAAAATACAAATCTATTCAAGCTTAACGTCTCAACTTAGAGATCTTTGACTGTTTGGTGGATCTTAAAATTACGACTGCAAGTGAACCAGATAAACTGCACATGTTTAGTAAATGTCTCCTCCTCTTGTGTTTCTAATTTGTCTTTTCATTGTCGTCAATTATTCATCGGTTCTTGAACCAGTTTCTATGGTGTTGCAGTCTTTCCAACTTAACATAGTGGCCGCTCAACAGCAGCTCAGTAGTAACATTAATGGCATAATGAAAAAACATCTTGACCATCCTGAGGAAGACGGAAGAGATGTCATCTTGAGGAAGGAGAGACTACTGGCAGAAAAACATGATATTGGATGATATTGAGTTGTTACCACCGAGAAAAAAAAACACGTTTGGATATTATTATTATTATTATGATGATAAAAGAACGAGTATTCTTTCTCTGGCGCAGCCAGGGTCGAGTTTCGTTAAAGGGGAACAAAATTCATCGTAGTCCCTTTATCAGTTTCCACTGAGGAATTTTCTGGTGATGTGGCAGGTCTGCAGCTGTACCGCCCTCTGACAGGCAACGAGAATGTTCCTAGGAATGCCAAGGGCCTTGAAGGTATCTGTGAGGTCAGTTGTTATTATCCCCTCGGTTGATATAACAATGGGGTATATTGTTGTTTTAGCAAGCTTCATTAGACGCTTTATCTTAAAGCCTAGGTTCCCATATTTTCGTTGTTTTTCTAGCTCAGTTTTTCTTAAGTTGTGAGATAGTGGTACGGCAATGTCAATAATGGTAGCGGCTTTTTCCTTTTTATCGATGAGCAGCAGATCAGGGCGATTAAAATCTACTGTTTTGTCGGTCAAAATAGGTCTATCCCAGTGCAGCAGATAATCAGTAGACTCTAGAACCTCTTGTGGCGAGTATTTGTAATAAGGAGGAGTATCCTTTCCGATCAAATTGTGTGTCAAAGCCAAGTGCTGGTGTATAAGTTTTGCAACTTGGTTATGGCGACCTAGGTAGGCAGATTCAGATAGGGCTTAACATCCTGCCATTATGTGTTCAATTGACTCGCCAACATTTCCACATTTTCGGCATTTGTCAACAATATTGAGTTTTAGGATATGTTTCTCGTAATTTTTTGTCCTAATTACTCTGTCCTGTATTGCTGTAACAAAGCCTTCAGTTTCAGGATAGAGATGACCTGCTTTGAGCCATGTTAAGGAAGCAGCCTTGTCGATGTTGTCCCCATGTAATAAAGCTGGGAATTTTCCATGGAGTGTTTTTTCTTCCCATTGACGAATCTCATGCCCTGCGTCGTCCAGACCGACATTAAGATCAACATTGTGTAGGTTCAGAGGGGTCGCATCGGAGTCGTATTTGCGTAAGAAGGAAACTAGTTGGTTTCTGGAGGCGTGCAGTTTTGAGCGTATTTTTGATACTTGTGTCTTACACAGTTTGAAGATGTTCTGCAATCCACGGTCTCCATCCTTCCTGGGCAGGTACAACCTTATAGTGTATAGGAACACTGGGACGGCCCAGCTTGCGCCCTTACAGAGTAAGAGACAAACAAGATTGTCTAGTAAATGTGTTCTGTCTTCTCACTTCCTTGACCACTATTCAATTCCTCTCTCACCTCACTGAAGTACTTGAATTCTGGCGTAAGGACAATGTGGATTCTTAATTAGAGTCAAGCGCATACACTATTATGACAATAAAAATAAACTGCTCAACAGTTATATATGGTCTGGACATGGATACGTTAACCTGTTTGTCTTGTGTGTTGCTGTAAACGAAAGTATAATCTGAATAAAAATAGTAAAGTTCCCCTTCCAGACCTTGTGGTCTATAATCTGAGTAAACCATAAAAAAAAAAAACTGCTCTATACACCACGATAAAAAAGCATTTCTTTTTTTTATTCTCACTGTGCGCCTAAAAGCATCATGGTGAAAACCTCATCCCGACCCACTTCCACGTGTTCCAACAAGTTTATAGTAACATCTAGATCAGGGGGTTCTCAACCAGTGGGTCGCGACCCACTTAGTGGCTGATTGACGATTTGCCAGGGGTCGTCAAATACTGTCGAAAAAAAAAGAATTGCCAGTCTATTGATTGCCAGTCTATTGATTGCCAGTCTATTGATTGCCAGTCTATTCTTCAATTGGTGTGTGTGTCAGTGGAGGGGGTGTCGCGGCAGATTTGGGATTGTAAAAATAGTCGCAGGAGCCTAAAAGGTTGAGAACCGCTGATTCATGATGATGATATACACAGATCGTTGTATAATGCCGATATTTTCTTCGATCTTAAGGTTAAAGGCTGGGATGTAGATAAACAGTCATATCCAAACTATTATTAATCAACTTTATCATCTTCATCATCATCATCATTATTATCATCTGCCCCTTGATTTTCATTGTAGTGCTGCTGTGGCAGATCAAGTAACCAAATCAATCCACAATTCCCTGCGAGAACCGTGTGAATAGTCTAAGAGATGAGCCGAAGGCTCTTCGAGCTCTAAGTTTGAAAAAAAAACCTGTCTGCATCCGTCCGAGAACAAACACAAACAGTAAAAAGAAAACAAACCTGCGGACCACAGGCCTGTCTGGGAGAGACCCGAGTCAATGCTTATAGGGCATTGCTGTTTCCAATACCACTCGGTGGCACCGGGGGCCTCCACCATCTACCTTCGTTGTACCAAGCTAAATGTGCGGAATTGATGAGACGGTCCCTTGAGGAACAGCGCATGGATTTGTGACTGGTTTGTGGGAGCTTTCTTACAAATCCGCACCGTGAAGGGGCAAGACTCTCGTCCGCCCATGGGCACTCCCACGGGAATCATATTTGTTACCCTTTCGCCTAGCCACTTCCTCTAGTGAGCCGTTTCCACGGGAGCGCCACGTTGAGGCAGGATAACGTGCTCCCGACTGCGAGAACCTGTTCTTAGGATAGTGTCAGTGGGGAGATATTGCGAGAATGAATGTTACTTTGTTATTTCATAGTTGTATTTTCATGTTATCGGTGCTTGAATTGGGCCCAAACAAAATCAGTTTATAACATATGTACGAGTATGGTTCAGAAGCTTAACTCTTTCCCTCCTAACTGACGATACCATCGTTGATTTCACTAGAATGTGGTAAATAATTACGGAGAGAAAGAGTTAACGAACGCTAATTTAACGCTACGGAATTTGTGTACGTGAACTTTTTATTTTCTTTTCAGTAATTTAAATACAAATATTGAAAACAAGAAAATAGCTGTTATCTTCTACTGATTAAAAAATTCCTAAACCCAAACCTCATACAAAACCTCACACACACATACATACATACATAAATTGCAATCACGTGATAGGGGTATTTATTTTCTCAGTATCATTGTCTCGAGACGATGTTCTTTTATTATCTCTACAAATGATCCTGGGATTTACCGTGCGGCTTAGTTTGGCCTCCTTTGTGTGCCGCTCTCTAGGACAGAGATAATTAAATCCGAGTTTTCATGTAAACATCGCACGTTACTTGGTCGAGACTACAGATTGACGTCTTGTAGACCTATGTAATAAAATGGACTACAAAATTAGCATAGTTGGTAGCGCTTCAGCTTTCCTATGGCGGATGCCTGACGACAAATATAATTGGCGGGATTCTCGAGTCAAACATTGTTTTGTTATTTGCGCTGTTGGTGTCACTGTCTGTGTGTAGAATGGGGGGGGGGGTGGCTGTGTACTTCAATTATAAAGTTACTTTCTATAGAGTAACTCTTTAAGTTTAGAATAATCCTGTTACCTGTTACCTATCCTTTAGTCTGGTGGACCGTTGCGGCACCAATCAAGACTTGTAGACCGTCTTTCTCCATTCCTCTCTATCCTTTGCCCTTTTAAATACCTCTTTCAATGGTCCATTCTTTGATGTCTTCCCACCGCTTTCTCTGTCTGCCTCTTCTTTTTTTTTCCTGGTACTTTTCCCTGGAGGAAGGTCTTTGCGAGTCCCGAAGATCTTGTTATATGGCCATACATTTTAAGCTTTCGTTTCTTCACAGTAGTTAGCAGGTCATCATGGGGTCTGCTCGCTGCAGTAACCCTGTCTCTAATCTCTTGGTTTGTGATGCGGTCTTTAAATAACACCATTAGTAAAATCATTAAATTTAGACACCCTTCAGGATAGAAGACTCAAAAGTACAGTAGCGGTTAAACATAAAGCTCTGAACTATAGAACTATAGTCTTCAAATACAAGAACAAAACATAACCAGATACTCAGACAACATAAAGATAAAAGATATGTTCCTTTGAGAAGATATAGAGGCAAGGAGTGGCAGGGGAAATAATTCATGTTCTGCTTGTCGACCCTTGAAAAAGTTTGGTGGCCGATTTGTAGAACTTTGGCGTTCAAACCGAGGCATTTTTAGTTTGAAACCAGCTGAAAACTTTGCGGTTCCAAGAGCGATGCACAACTCTTCTCGACAATTTCAAAAGGTTAAGACTTTGCGGTTCCAAGTGCGATGCACAAACAAACTCTTTACAATTTCAAATAGTAAAGACTTTTGAGTCCATCCAAATAGTCGGGGAAATATAAGCGATAGATCCTTGTGCTGACCACATGACACTCTCCTCAACCTTAGGCCATTGAGCTATGCTATGCATACTCTCCCCATGGAACGCAAGGTCTGTAAAAAAAAAAGGGGGGGGGGTTAAATTTTTTAAGTGTCAAGCAAAGGGAACTCGTATTGAAATGGCTCCACCTTTGTTGTGATTGAAACTCAAAACCTTCAGTTTGAAAGCCACGCGCTATATGCTTCTCAGTGGCACGTCCCACACATTCTCTTATCTGACATTCTTGGTCTTAACTCTCTTTCTCTTATCTTATCGTATACGCTGGCTCCTAAAATAATATTAAACATGACTAATCAGTACTCACGTAAACCAGAATTCTAAGGAGTTGTCTCGAGTATGTTTCTCTCGGCTACTGTCTCAATAAAACTGAACGTATGCCCTCACTAGGCAGTCTCTCTGTCTTTTTCTGTCTTTCTTCTTCTTTTCATATGCTAAATACATTTTTGTTCTCTTTCTTTCGCACATACACTATCTACATCTTTCTTAGTTCTCTTCTTTATTTCCTGTCTCTTTTGTTTTCTTCCTTCGTTTCCTAACACTTTCGTTCTTTCTGCCCTACTCGACATCTCTCTTCTTGGTTCTGACTAAATGTAGCTGTCATGGTTTTCTGTTTCTCTCTCTTTCTCTCTCCTTTCTCCATTTTCCACTTTCTCTCTCTTTTTTTCTAAATATCTCTTTCTATCGCTTTCTCTCTCTTTGTCTCTCTCTAGCTCTCTCTCTCTCTCCCTTTGTCTCTCTTTTCTTCTCTCTCTCTCTCTCTCTCTCTCTCTTTATGTTTCTCTCTTTTTGTCTCTCTCTCTCTTTATGTTTCTCTCTTTATCTGTCTCTCTTTCTTTCTTTCTCTCTCTCTCTTTTTATGTTTCTCTATTTTTCTGTCTCTCTCTTTCTTTCTCGATATCTCTTTCTTAAGCGCTCTCTTTTTCATAATCTCTCTCTCTTTCACTCCTACCTTGCTCTATCTTTCCCTTCTCTCATTATATTTCTTTATCTCTCTTTATCTCGCTCTCCCTCTCTCTCTCTCTCTCTCTACCTCACCCATCTTCTACCCACTCTTTCTCCTTCTCAACACTTCCCCCTCACGCCATCGGCCCCCTGTTCCACCCCTCTCTCACCCACCCTGTTACACCAACGATGACGCCACTCTCCGTCGCTAATTTGATTATGAAAACACTTGCTCATGCTATCACTGGCGCATGCTGGAGATATTAGAGGTCTGAATGCTCTCCCTTCACTTAATGATACAGCGCTTCTTTGATACATGGGAACATGGGTATTGAGCCAAAACGTTGGGACTCTGAAACAAGTTAAATCAAATCACAAGTTTTACATTCTGATACAGGCTATGTTATTGACCCGGGCGCAAGAAATGAAAGTATAGATCTAAGAGTAGAGGAGAACAGTTTGGCTGATAAAGCTCAAAATAAACTTTTTCTTTTATGTATTTCAGTTTAGAGAGGTCTTGGTAATTGACGCATTATTAACTTAATTAACAAATAGAAGTATATTTAGGCAGAATATCAAGTGAGTAATACGCAGGAGGAATATATGATTATTTGGGTTGTCATAATAATGTGAATGCATATATATGTGCTTTTTCGTATGGCCATACCGACTATAGTTGTAATGTGAGTTAATTATTAAGACAAATAAACTATGATGAAGTGGTGATAAGCTATTTGAATAAAATAAAAGTGTGCCTGGTAGGATGCAAGGAATACTTTAGGAACAAAACAAAAAAGGAATAGAAATTATTTTCATGGGGCCGTCTCCCATACAAAAGTTGTCGCTCCCTACAAATGCCACACTCGTTGATAGATGAAAATCGACTTAAGCGAATGATGAATAAAATGAAGAATGAATTTCGGACACATTGACTTCTGGTGTAGTGTGGTCAGGGGCACATGAACATAAATGGGCCGAAAAGGTTTGGCCACGTTTCTCTCTCTCTCTCTCTCTATGGCCACCGTCAGTCGCGAAGCGACTATGGATCATCTCATTTCCATGAGATGAATGCCTGGGCCACGTTTAAATCTATTTCAATGTGATGAAAGACCATCCTTCTGTAACCCTTGGGTAACCTAATTAGCGATGTGCATTGGCGCAGTCATTTCCTTCGAGATATGGTCAGTACCGAGATAGTCAGTACCAAGATGGTTAGTACCAAGATAGTTAGTACCAAGATGGTTAGTACCAAGATAGTTAGTACCAAGAAGGTTAGTACCAAGATAGTTAGTACCAAGATGTTTAGTACCAAGATAGTTAGTACCAAGATGGTTAGTACCGAGATGGTTAGTACCAAGATGGTTAGTACCGAGATAGTTAGTACCAAGAAGGTTAGTACCAAGATGGTTAGTACCAAGATGTTTAGTACCAAGATAGTTAGTACCA
>JADKLZ010068050.1:0-15007 GCA_021533235.1 Biomphalaria straminea | reverse complement strand
CCTATACTTTTCCCTAATTAATGGCAGGTACCCATTAGAGCTGGGTGGACTCCGAAGGCGCTAAAAGATCTCGAAATAAAAATCCCAGTCTTTACCATAATTCAAACCCGGGACCCCCGGTTCAGAAGCCAAGCGCTTTACCGCTCGGTCACCGCGCCTCCTTCATGGTAGTGTGGTGTGCGCTATTGACTGCCGTTCTGTGGTCTTGGTGTTCCCGGGTTCAAATACTGCCCGCTGCAATCCTCCGTCGTCTAGGGTAAAGTTTAGACTAAAATATAGATTTTCTTCAACTCTTTACAAACTTGTATCTGCCTAAAATCAAAACTCAGTTTTTTCAATTCTATTTTACTTTCTTTTGATGGTGCTTAAAAATGAGTTTTAGATAAAGAAGATCAAGTTTGGTAAATGAAAGAAAAAACAAAATACATGAAATTTCTCGCCTTGAAAACAGTTGTAGCAGTTTTTTTGGTCGAACAACTAGTATCACAATTCCAAACCTTGTTCACATTTCACATGAACGTTATACATGTAGACTTACATTGGAAAACGTCTGATTTGTGTTTTTTTTTTTTTTACTAGAGAAACAAAATGTCGCTTCTGCTTTTCTGTTTGTCATACAGCCGATAGTTGGTCGTTGTGCTGGCCACATGACACCCTCGTTAACCGTAGGCCACATAGTCAGATGACCTTTACATCATCTGCCCTATAGACCACACGGTCTGAAAGGGGAACTTATTACTTTTTTTACTTTATACCGCCGATAACACGCAACGTAGGTATGACATGTCCAGGTCAAGTAGGTATCAATGAGTAAAGAGTTGTTTGGATCACTCTGCAATGATCGGCTTATTAAAGAGTTAAGTAAGGGTAACTCTGTGACATTGAAAATGATGTCACCTGCCACGCCCTATTTTTTATCTAACCTTTGCCCTTTAGCTTGCGTCATAAGCCATCTCTCCACATCGCCGTCCACGTCACAAATCATGTCATGTCAGCTTCCGTTGACACTTGCTTCTTTTTATAGGAAAAGAAGGGGGGGCGGAGACTCAGGATACAGCATGGAAAGGCTTAGATTTTTTTTCCTCACAAAATTAACGGGTTAATAAATGTTAATCAATATCACTTAAATCATAGCATCCATGCTTACACGCTAGAAGTTATGACACAAGTTAATGTTGTTATTTCTTTGTGTGTATAACTTATTACGATATGCTCGAGAAGGTGCAATGAGCTGATTGAGAATGAAATGTTAAGGAAGCGTTAATACATTAAATGGGGGACAGTGTCCGACGACCTCCTCGTAGTGTCCTCTGGTGACTAGAGTAAGTTCACCCCACTTTCTTTGGGGGTGCTCCTAAAATGGCTAATATTGCGGGCGCCTACAACTTTCCTGGCCGACTCTCTCTCGCTCTTTCGGTGTTGAGCTCTGCTGGTGGGGTTTGGGGGTAAGGCTGATCACCGACTAACAAGATGTTTGTCTGGTGAAGAGACTGCTCTTGTCAGGTCTACAGCTTAGGTTGAAATAGATAAGTCACTGCCCTACAGACTAGCAAAGGGTCAAGCCATTAAAATCTTTAGGCTCTAACTGGTTGTTACAAAGAAGATATCCTACCTCACTATACCTTTGTGGATTTAAACTAATGAATGGGGGGTGCGGTGGCTGAGTGGTTAGGCGCTCGGCTTCTGAACCTGAGGTCCTGGGTTCAAACCTTGTTGAAGGCTGGGATTTTGAATTTCGGGAGTCCTCGAGTCTATCCAACTCCAATAGATATACCTAGCTTTAGTAGGTCGTTGGTCATTGTGCCGGTCACATGACACCATGCTCGTTAACAAATGGCCATAGAAACAGATGACCTTAACATCATCTTCCCCATAGATTATAATTTCGTAAGATCTGAAAAGGAAACTTTACTTTTTTTGTTTTATACTAATGAGTGGCTGAATTAAATCAGGGCTTAGATTTGAACCAGTCAAGCCTTCACTCAAATAGAGTTTGATGATGGATATTAATACTTTAATATTAATATTATAAGAGATTTCGCTGCATCCTTCAACCAGCTTTTAAGCAGAAATAAGGTGATGCTCTCATGAAAGCTATTGAGTAAATAAGAGACAATGCTACATAAAAGTAATAGAGCATAACTCGTATCATTTTATCATTCTATTCGGCCCTGTGTCTAGATAAATGTAGATCTAGAATGACTATCTAGAATAATATTGGCAATATTGTATTAATCTAGAAGAGAAGGACTAATGATAGTGTAATAAAGAATTAGATCTAGATCTATATCTACGTACAAAAACAAAACAAAAACAAAATATATTATTAGAGAAAAATACAATAAGATGATTAAGTTTATTACCTTAAAGTTTGGAATCACAACCTCACCCATAATGTTCAGACTTACACAACAAATGAATACTTCAACTTGTGTCTGTCCAACTTTGAATGTTTACATTGCGCTAACTTCCTTACAAAATAAGACTGCACGTTCAATGACATCCTTCAGTTCTTAATGAACTAATGTGCGAAATTTGTTCCTTGTGATTATCAAAACTAAGTAGATGTAAATATATTCTAAATTAAATTAAAATATACTTTCTGCTAAAATTGAAAGATTTATAATATTTGTATAGAGAAAGAGTCTATATTTTTCAAACATGTCAAAATAACTACTTTTTTTTTTATAGAATTAGCTTGTCCCTTATCCTCATCAATCTTCGGACAGTAATAAGGCATGCCTTCAAGGCTAAAGATTATTGAGGACTGCAGTATTTCCCGTGGCTGAGCAGCCCCAGCTGTGACCTATACATTTTGCCCAATCCAAGTAAGCATAACCATTGTCCGCAGGTGGTTGATATAGATTTTCTTCGTCTGTCTGCAGCGAATTTTGTTATATTGTTTATGAGTAACCTCAAGCTGTCTCGTTCTGAGGCTATATGCAACCAGCTGCTCTCTTCCATGTTAGCTATGGCTAGATGGCGCTCAAGCTGGTCTTTGAAACGTTTCCTTGGGGCGCCTCTGTTACGTCTACCACCTTTTGGCTCAACAAAAAGACTGCCTTTGGCCTGGATGGATTTTTTTATGGTCTAACAGTTACGCTGAGTAGGGCACGTATTTCGTATGTTTGAGACATATATAATAATAAGGCTTTTGTTCGAATCTGAAGATTCAGGGGCGTAGCTAGGGGTTCGGGGGCCCGGGGAGACCGACCTCTTTGGGGGCCCCTTGCAATTAGACTTTCGATATATGACATGACATAATGTACGCAAAAAATATATAAGCCCAAGATCAAATTGGTTCAGTATATCAGTAAATTTAACCCAAAAAAAATCATTACGACTCTTTTAATGAATAATACCGTTGTTTATTAGCTAAATAATGCACAAGTGACAAATCTCGATTCATATCGCTTCACGTGGTGCATTCTGTGCAGCAAAGACATCTATAACATGATTTACATCGATACTTTCTAGTATTTGTGACTTCACTGACATTAAAGCCATGATAAGCCTTTCTTGCGTCATGGTGCTCCTGTGATAGTTTTTTCTTTAGAATGACGCAATGGAAGTGGCCTGAGTTAGCGGTATTCTGAGGATTTTACAAGGTTTGAGCCTATTGTTGATTGTATTACTAGTTAGTTGATGAAAAGTGTTCGTGCATCAGTGACATCATTGAACAATCGATTTGCTATTTATTTAATCATACAAACAGTAAAAAATAACACAGTTTGTCATAAGAGTGTCATCATCCAACAGGTGTCTTGGTCCAAGAAGAAACCCAAAGGTATCCATTTTCTTTCCAGCCTTTGTAAATTGTAATCTGTCCTTCATTCCCATATGAAATCTGTCCAGCACTTCTGTCGCAACACGTTTGAATTGCAGTTCTATTGACAGTCTTACTGAGTCCTACATTAGAACTCAACTTCCCATCAAGTCTTTTCTTTCTTCTGGTTGTTGTGATTACAGGGAATTCATAGTATTTACTACCTTCCTTTGCTTTTTCGTTGGATTGGGTGATCAGTTTCGTCCGTTTCTCACCATTTTGCGGAAAGCATGAATGAGTTTCAATTTATGTATTGTTTATGTTTTGTGCGAAAGCACAAGGATTGAAGTCATACCATATCTTGCTATGCTCGAGTATAGAAATACTCCGATAAGCATCACAACTTCTGATGAGTAGAAGACTCAGGGACATCATTCCAACTGATCTCAAACTATTGAAACCATCGGTAACTTAAAATGCAGAGACATTACTCAACGAACGACAGATGAAAAGCAAAGTGAAATACGATGCAAAGGCAAGACTACCTAGAGGTTATTTTGTCGGAGAGAAAGGGAGTGTTCGTCTAGGACAAACATGGCAGAAAGCAGTTGTCATAAAAAAAAACATTCATCACCCAGATCTTACATCATAAACAAACGATGGAAAAAGATACAGAAGAAATCAAAGCTTTTTGAACAAGTGCTTCGATGACGATATCTCTGGGTACTATGATACCGATGAAGACAACGAGCAGTAAACTGTTAGAACAAATGAAACAGACAGTTATAGATCAACGTCTAGAGAACTAGTTGTGCCAGTCAAGACTACCAGAAGTGGTCGAATTGTTAAAGTTCCTAGTAAATATCAGTCTTAAGAACATTAAAAAGAAGGATGTGATAATAACTTCAAAAGGAAGTATCTCTGGGGTTAATTTGAAAAAAAAAAAGTTGAACAATTCATGTACAGTTACAAAAAAGGTGACAATTGTTGGATCTATCTCAGCAGAATGAAAAGATGACAGGTTTAGAGATGATTATCACAGTTGTGAAATGTTGCTTTTGGATTTATGCCTAACAGACGTATGATCAGGCCAGACAGACGGCCACTCATTGTGGCTACGTTATAATAGGTTTACCTTTGCGTCACGCTGTTTTGTAGGGAAGTTCCCATAGAAAGAATAACATTTTTTTTATTTCACATATAAAAAATATGCTATGATTGTGAAATTTCCTCTGACGAAAAGACGTACATTTGTTGTTGTCTTTATTCATTTTCCCACCTTTGCAATTCACTCTTTTATCACTCTATAACAACGATTTTTTTTTTAATTTAGAAAAGTCTTTTTCCATTTCATTGCGGAAAGATGAATAGAGGGGTAATAACTCGAGTGTGAAGATAATTCTGAAATTAAAGATGCCAAACCCGAATAATGGACAATTCTAGCATTGTTAAGAATAACTATTGGATCTGTTATACTCGTTTCTGTAAATTTTGCTTCAAGGTTAATTAGCGTAACTTTAAAATACTCGCCATTTAAATCTATTATTAGTAAAGGTAACAAGATACCTGGAATTCCCTGTTTATTTTGTATTTAAACATCGACGTCTAATAGGATTTTAGTAGGAAAATGTGTAGTGATCAAGTTTGTTACTATCATATCTCCGATCGTGGGCCCCCACAGGCACTCTACTTGCCACCCCTAAGGCCGCTACTGCTGTATATCATACAGTTTTATTCGTGGCAACAAAGAGAGTAATACTCTTTGTTTTTGCTGCAAGAACATGTTTGATCTCTATAATCGGCAACAAATCTAATAAAGATTTGTATTTAAAATGTAAAACTAACTTTAAAAAACAACAACTTTCATCTCTGTGGGAGAAAAAAATATTTTAAAATGTCAACAAAGTCAAAGTACTGCTAATTGGATTGGTATCGATAAGTTGGCTAATAATTTTTTTTTATAAAGAAAGAGTGGCTCTCTTTAAAGAAAATAAAATTTAAACAGCTTTATGATATCAAATAAATAAATAAATAAAGCGTCATTCTTGGTTTCAGACGCTATTGTTAGATTACATTTAGAGTGGAGAATTGAAGAAGATGAGTCGGCTGTATGTCTATTTTAAGTTTCCGCTGACCAGTCTACCTCTCAAAATCTTGGTATTAATTCGCGATAAAAACATTTTAATCAGAGAAGTAGTAGCCACGTGGAGCATGCATAGGTCGCCAGTGGCAAAAGCACTGACAAAAATGTTTCAACCATCACACAAAGTATTTTTTCCCTCGAATAAATTAGTGGGAATGACTACTGGTGGTGTCACAACTATGGTTGACAGCAAGAGCAATAGTTTTTGAAGCCAAATCGAACCGAGCCTCTTTGACTTGTATATGTGGCAAAATGTTCCGTCTGGACCTTGTCTGATGATCGTGTTCAGATTGAACAATATTTGTCGTTTCTAAAAATTCATCTGCGGCCAATGTGTGTAGTGCCCAGACAAATGAAACTGATAAACTTACAGACTAGACATCTTTGCTTGATAATTTCAAGTGATGGTGTGATGCAGACTATTGATTTCTACTCCGTGTTTCTCGCATAAACTTTTCTAAATTTCCGAAAACAAGTGTTATGGGTGATCACAATAATTAAAAGCACTTATTAGTGAAGACAAACGTTTTCAGTGATGACTAGTGCGAAACTGATTCTACGTAATCGTATCGTCTCATAGACGAACATCTAGTATTCTAGATACAGTTCTTCGACTTGGCTTCTCAACAATGCAACCGGATATTTTTAAGTATTTTAGGATAAACTTCTCATGAATAAATGTAAATACTAGATTCACGGGTTTCTAATACAAATTGGTTTATTATATAATTATCCTCCCCCCTCTTTTATTTTTCTTCATGTGGCCCGCGACACGAGTGTCGGATATTAAAATGGCCCGCCGTCCGAGTGAGGTTGAGCATCACTGGTCTAGATGACACAGACAATGCAATTTATGATTAAAACCTAAGATATCGTTATGCCAATATAAATATTATTAATTGTGAAATGGACATACTTCATGCATTTATTGGAACCAGATTTTGTAGGCCTCCTATTGTCCCATCTAATAGAATCTCCTCGCTTCTATAATAATAAAAATAAATGTTTATTTTCCATGAGAAAATTTGTTGTACAAATGTGCAATACAAAAAAAAATACATAATTAAAGCAAACAAAGAGAAAACGTCATCCATTTATAATTCTATTAGATATCGAAGACATTCTTGGCAATATTAGGCGCTTAAAGTTTTAAGTCCAAGATAATCAATCATAAAGGTCGACCTTGCTCATATTACTGTGCTAGGTTAAAAATATCGCTGTCGTATAATATTGTCATTACTTAATCGATTTATTCTGAAGCTTGTTTAAATACCCAATTTCAATCGATATAAAATCAATAAAATCTTTTTTTTAACAAAATTACAATTGAAAAGGATATCTAAACTTAAACTAAATGTATAATAGTGTTATAAACCTGGTGGTGGCGCTGATGGGCGTAGTTGTGTGTGTGTAGTCAGCCGACGCAAATCGCCCCAGGCCAGAGCTAGACAAGCGGTCAAGCGTGACGAGTTACGGCGGTCAGCCGAGACGAGTCAGTTCGGAAAGGATCGGCGACGTGAAAAGAGCTCACGAGAATAGCGGTCATCTGACCACCCATAAACGTCGATCGGCGTTCTGTCCGGTTCGAGAAGGCCAGTAGGGACCCTTTATAAAGAGCAGTGTTGTAGCAATCCAGATAGTTGAGAAAGGGGTTCACAACAGAAGGTTCATAGCATGATCGATTACAGCACAGTTTAGCGGTGCGGTTCTGTACGGAGCATTACAACGGTTCAGTGCGGAGTACTGTCAGGTACAGTTGAGACGGCTGGCGTCTTGATTTTGGTCAGTGATAGAGTCCGACACAACGAGCTTAGTGTGTGAAGTCAGTCCTGAACTGTTGAACCCAGTACAAACCCCGAACGAGACGAAGAGACCAGTGCAAGAGTTGATACGGCGATACGGTGTTATCGGAAATCTATCTGTACAGTATACGTATTGCCAAGTTGTCAAGTTCTTTAAGTTGGTAGTGTATGGTGCAGTTTGCAGAGAGCCTGGATAGTGAGATTCGTAACACAGGTCTTATTTTAAATCATAGTTAAAAATAGTTACATTTTGCAAAATATGATTACACTAGTCGACCGGCGGCATAGCATACGCCGCTATTTTCCAGGGCAGGCCTTAGGCACTGCAACATATGCGACCGCAGTGGGTCCCTCACTTTCATTGGACCCGTGCTAATTTTTTAGGTGTACAAATTATTAAATTTATGTTACATGAAGTTAATTCCTTTTTCCAGTCTATATTTATTTATGTCTATGCTATTTTGTGAATGAAAATAGTGCGGATTTGGATACACCATTTCAATTCACACCATGCTGCGCCATGGGATCTTCCCATTTACTTGTTATAAGTGAATTCATGAATAAAAAATACTACAACATATGCGACCACAGTGGGTCCCGAACTTTCTTTGGACCCGTGCTAATTTTTAGGTGTATAAATTATGAAATTGAACCATTTTATAAAACATAACAGATTTCCCGCAGCCTCTTGATTTACCAGGAGCCCCTTGGAAATCTCCTGAAATGTTATTAAATGCTATGCCGCCGGTCGAAAAAGTCCTGGAAATTTCCGGACATTATTAAAATCGTTTTAAAGTAAAAAAAAAATTCATTTTGTGAATGAAAATAGTGCGGATTTTGGATATATTATTTCTCATGCACATCATGCTGCGCCATGGGATCTTCCCATTTGCTTGAAGTAAAGTGAATGCGTGAATTCATGAATGAAAAATACTATGAATGAAGCTAAAAAAATGGCTAATTGATCTTAATTTACGCGATATTAAGAATATAGCTGCACTCATGCAACAATGCTTTAGAAAAACAAATTTGAATGTTAATTTCATTAAATGGACTATAATAAGTATGTTCATGTGCTAAAGCATAAAACTACTATACTTGCGAAGAGAAGTTATATAATCTTCTTAGAGTTGAATTCAAGTTTTAGATCTAGATCTAGATCTAGGAATAGAGAGATGAGTTACCTTTCGTAATCATGTCTAATGAACGAATGTGCGTAATTAAAGTACTTTCTAAAGTGAAACCTGAGAGTATACTTTATCTGTGTATTGTTGTTGTTCTAGTTTCAATAGTCTAACGACACAATAATGTGGAAATACTTTTAATATTATGACAATAATCTGAGATGAAGAGATAATTATATAAACACCACTTTCATTCACAAAATAGTGCGGATTGGGATGCACCAACTTCTATTCACACCGCGTGCGTGCGACATGGGATCTTCCCTATGTACTTGTTGTTGCATGTTGTTGCACGTTTGACCTCTTACTTTGAGAAATAATATATAGAAGATGTACATATATTAATAGTTTAAGTGTATTAATCCTACAACAGTGACAAGTCAGTTAATGAGGCTCGATTGATATGTTAACGTAAGACCTTCTTATGTTCACCAATGTGGACAAACGATGTAGTACGATATTAAATAGTTATATTTATGTTTTCAACCGTGCTAGAAATATCTCTGAAAAATTAAACACAAACCTCAAAATTGGATTTTCCCTAATTATTAGGTAATTGCTTAGGTAATAAAAAGTGAATCCTTCAAAAGGGGATTCCCCTATTAAATAAGTTTTCTAAAAAAAAAAAGTTTGAATTTCATTGTTGCTGTTGTAATTGTTAATTTAAATTTACTAAATACAAATGTTTTAATTGAAAGTTTAAACATTACAAATTTGTAATTCAACTATAGAAAGCAATAAGTGGTATTTGTGCTCAAATTCGTTTAGTCCAATGAAGATAAAAGAAAAGTTAATCTTTCTGCTATCTTCTACATAAATTAGATCATTTTTCTGACTTCACTATCAATTCGATCTTCCTGATGACTTCTACATAAATTAGATACTTCTGCTGACTTCAACATATATTCTAATTTGTGGAGAAATCCAGCGCTGATTTTAAGAAGAAACGCCCTAAAAAAAACTGCCCATTACAATTACATCTTGTACAACTATAGCACTTTGTATTTGTAGATATATTTTGGGTCGAACAACATTTTCCCTTTAAGCTTCGTCGTTTGTCACAGAGTTGGAGTATATCCTCTGTAACCCAGGGTTATTTGGGCGTGCTGTATAGATCTATGCTCGAACGTCAAACGATGACAAGAAAAAAAGAAGATATTTATAAGCAATAACAAAAAGTGGTCATAAGTCTCGAAAAAAAAGACATCCTGTTGTACATATTCAGTAGGAGGGGGTATAGTAATTTCCTGCCGTTAGGAGCATAGCATGTAAAACTTAAAATATATTTTTTGTCTACATCGGTCTACTGAATAATGTCTATAACTTGTCGTGTTGACTTCTCAGAGGTCCCGGGTTCATATCCTGCCCGCTGTCATCCCCGTCCTGCGTGAGGTTTGAACAAGGAAGTAAATTAGCTTCAACTCTGAAGGAACATCCGTAAAATATAAAACAATTATATTATATATGAGTTTTGATATTTTTGTTTGTTTGTTTGACATGTTCCGGGTGTTCCTTCAGAATAGAAGGTTCTTACATTCTTGTATAGGCCTCACGCAAGGACTGTGAGAGAGCAACGTGAGACCATCGTTACGTCATGTAGGAGCGCATACAAAATGTATACAAAAAATATTTTAATAAGTTTTTTTTTTTTGCCTTTCTTTAAAAAAAATCATCACATACATAAATTTAACAATTTTGTTTGGAAAAATAAGTGTTAACAAGAAAAGGGCAACAAGAAAACATTTTTTTTATTTCTTCAAAAGTGACAGTTATAAATGCATAAACTTATATTCTTATTACTAAAAAAAAATTAATATCGAAGCAAGAATAGCTCACTGAGTATACGTGTTAGAAGTTTATGAGTATAATCTTTAAAATAAAACAAAAACCTGTTTAAAAAAACAAGCAACATACACTCTATTAACTATATGACAGCCAAAAAAAAAAATACATTTGAAAACAATTGATTATTCGTTAACTATTAGCATATCAATTCTAGCAATGTTAAGTTTGTCAATAATATCCTGTATTATCACGGAGTTAATCTGGAATCAAAAAGCCGTTAAAAACTTCACTGTATTAAAACCTACGTTCTTCTTGCAATGTTCGCAGTACTCTAGCTTAACAATCATCTGTGCATTAGTCTTCTGAACGTTGGAGCACAACAAATGATCCGTTGATCATTTGTCTCCATTCCTCTCAGTCTTTTGTCATCGTTAGAGTCTCTTTTCATTGATTTGTATTTCCATTTCTTGACATTGTCTTCCCATCACTTCTCTTGTCTGCTTCTCTTTCTTTTATCCTGGAACTGTTACCTGCAGAAAGGATTCTTATCTCTCATATTGAATTTGTCGACAATGCTATTGATATTGTCCTGGGGCATTTTGTCATTTTTATTTTTGTAATTTGTAACTGAAGTCTAGCATCATGTTGTAGTACTCTTTTCTTTTTCTGCAGTTAGATTGCATGCATCACGACCACCACGACCGAAGTGCGCATCCGTCTAATATGTGTGTCTGTTTAGGTTGCAATACATAAAAATAAAGAAAATGGTTCCAGTCCCTCTACTTTCCTTATATGTTCATAGCATGACGTGTTGGTCTTACATTTGTTGAGAAAACAACTGAACTTTTTTATAGACACATTGAACACACAAAAATTCTATAAAATGTCAGTGTTTTTTTGCACATCTACCTTTGTTAGTAAACACACATTAAAAAACATCCTTGCCAATATATTAATATCATAATAAAATACATTGAACTACAATTAATAAAAAAAACAAAAACATTCACACGAAGAAAGTGAAGTAAAAAAGTTATGTAACAATAAATATAATATCATAATGGAGATTTTCATCGGGCAGTTCACAGCATCCGTTGAACATTTCTCTGCATATGTTTATGTTCAAGAACAGTTTCTAGGAAATCTATCAGCGATGCTATTTAGTTTGAAGCATTTAAGTTTGTCATGCATTTTTATATTTAGTTTAATGTGTCATTGAACTTTCGAGATTAAGTGTTGATTGCTTTATAATTCAAACTGTATGTCGGTAGGACAGATACAAGAATAGTCAAAGAAGCCATAGTTCATGACAGTCATGGCAAAGCAAAAAAAAAACTGTGTTAAACGGTGATGTCCAATCTATGGTCCTGGCACAGAATCTGGCCAGTGGCAAAGTGCTATAAGCTCCCTCCAAAAGTCTGAACATTTTTTGAAGTACCTTTTTTTTTTTTAAATGTGAACCATATAAGGTACCCAGGTTGACAACGTTAGGTACACGTTACACTGGTATAAAAGTAGGGGATGATCATTTCAAATAACCAGATTTGACCACCATTTAAGGAACATTCTGAACCTTCAACCCTACAATATTCGGGAATTCCCCCTCCACTCCTTCACCGCTATTGTTGTCGTTATTCCCCTGTCCAGCTGAATGAGTGTGGTCTGTGATCATGTGGTCCATGTAGCCCACCCTCTCTAGCCCCAAGATCCACAGAACAGCTCCGCTGCTGCCCTGGCACGTCGGGACGTTGTGTTTGAAGGACGTCCTCTGGCGATCCTGTCCGCAATACTCTCCCGTTCTAACTGTCTTCTCTGTGATTTGCCCGAAGCTTATTTTTTTCTCGACCCCATGTGGATGTGAAATAATTAAGGCGAAGTTGGGGCAGTCTTTGGCGTAACGAGATTTTAGGAGTCTCTCTAGAGTTCTGATTTCTTTTCTTGTGGCAAGCACCCTATCGTGAAGCTTCACGTCGTGAGTAATGCACTCCAAGATACATCGGTCAGCGTTTTCATCAGTCGTAACAAGTAAATGACCAGTAAGATATTGAATCTTTTTTCTATCTCTGTCATTGTCAAAATCAATCAAAACTTTTGTTCTTTTGGCTTGGTCGTTTCCAACCACATGCAAAGCTGTGGTCACACGAATGTATCTATATTCCGTTTTCGGACCGTCTTCGGAATCTTTGCATTCGTCACAAGGGCAATAGGGGTCGTATTGACTTTCTGCTATATATAGGCTCCCACTTCCAGCTTTTATTAGTTTATTGTCATTCTTATACAATTCATCTGTTTCCAATTTCAACATTACTGTCAGTGAGGCCATTAATTTAATGCACTTGTACAGATCGGGATCCTGAAGAATAATAAACAAAATGTTAAATGAGATTTTCTAACTCCTCTTGTTCATGCAAAATATTTTTAAAAATGTATATTACTTTTTCTTTTTTTTATTTATAGAAAAAGTTTTTAAAAAAATTCTTATTGAACCATAGCAAAAATCTACATACATTATTTAAAACCTGAGATAGTTTCTTTAAGGAATATAACAAACAAAAAAAAAGCCACACTATCAAAAACCCTTCTGGTATGTTTTAAATCATTTACAACTAAATTTATTTCAATTAGGATTATTGATCTAAAACCATTTATTTTACCTGCAAGTTCTTCAAATCGGCCATAGTGAATGCATTTATAGATTTGAACTCTTTGTGATCTGGATTTTTTGTGCAACTTTGGTAAGTCATCAGACTTTCATAGTCCTCTTGTAATTCTAATGCCTCGTCATCTCCAGGCATGTTGCTCGTTGTATGATCACATGAAGGAAGACGTGTGACAGTAATATAATGCTCTTGACTTCCAGAATCTTTTTCCTTTGCCTTCTTGACGATTAGACATTCTTTTTTTACTCTTCCAAGAGCACAGCACTGTTTGCATAGACCTTTATTTGGTTTGATGGTGTACTGCACTTCAAGGTGTGCTGTAAATGAAATGTATGGAATGAAAGATTTACTCGATTTAAGAGAATATTAATTGCACACTTTAAACAAAAAAAAAATGAACACAATGCTACTTAAGTCACCACTAGGCAGAAAGCGTGTAGTTTTTTTGTTAAAAGACTTTCAGATATTTTCTCTAGAGATTTTATTAGAACGTCATTAAATTAACAAAACGTAGGTTCTTTCAATTAACAACAATAAACAATACAGTTATATCGAGTCTTCCCTTAATAATTTATTTACAATATTCTTGGTATGAGATGCGTTTTCTATTTCCTTAGTAGCCTTTATTTAATTTTGTAACCTTTTTTTTTCAGTGTAGCAAATATTGCATGATCATAGACATAAATAAATATAGACTGGAAAAAGGAAATAACTTCATGTAACTTGAAAACATGTAGATTCTATATCTATTGTATTCGGATTTCCGAATACTGAAAAATTTAAAATTTGCATGATCTTCAGTCTAAGAGATTAAACAAAACTCATAGACATAAATAAAGTAAAAAAATTGCAAGACACAAATTTTCACTTCATACAACTCTTTTATCAGCCAGTCTATATTTATATATGTGTATGTGCATGAATTAAAAAAAAGAAAACCAAATAAAAAATATTTTTTTTAATTAAAAAATTTAAAAATATAGTTCTTCATTTATACATCAAAAAATATATATTTAAAAAATGAGTGATGTGCAGTTTAAGCCGCGATAGGTTTATTTTTTCGGCTTTTTGAGCATTAGTTTCGCCAGCTCTTATGATTCACATTTGTAAAACCACTTCGAATTGAATTCCTAATTGACTCTAACCATGCTATCATTGGTATCTTCTTGATAAGAAATTATTATTTGTTGTTGTCAACACTATGGTACGTTATAAAATATTTTAAGCAAAAACAATAAGGCACTTTGATAACATAATTAACACAAACACAAGAGCTAAAATGACAAACTAATCTAAAATAGATTTAAACAGGTAGGTCTTTAATGTTCTCCTTAAAAGTAGTGTAGAATGGTGTCTGTCTGAGATCAATGGGGAATGAGTTCAAACCTTTTGTTTGTGCACTGAAATAGCCAACAGACAAGCTTTTAACGTTTGTGATATCATTTATTTCCTTTCAAAACCGTAAATGATTTTGAGAATTATAGTTGGGTCATCTCAAAAGAATAAAGAATACACAATGTTTTTTAAAAAAATACCTTTATTTCTGAGGCGAGAAGGATGCTCTACGCAAGATGCACATGATTTGAATCCTGGCGAAGCTTCAGACCCTAGAATTTACATTTCATATTAGTTGACAGAGGATATAATTATACACATTTCAAATTTGT
>JADKLZ010068044.1:43317-55520 GCA_021533235.1 Biomphalaria straminea | reverse complement strand
GGGACTTTCATGGGATCTCTTGGGACTTTCATGGGAGTTCATGGGACCTCTTGGGACTTTCATGGGAGTTCAAGTCATCATTAGAGTTCATGGGACCTCTTGAAACTTCCATTGAAGTTCATGGGACCTCTTGAAACTTTCATGGGAGTTAATGGGACCTCTTGGGAGTTCATGGGACCTCTAAACTTTCATGGGACTTTTATGGGTCATAGGAATGAAATTGTGTTCTTGGACTATGAAGGAAGAGCCCATTGCTGCCAGCACAACAACCAATCACATTAATTCAACTGAAATGCAGGGTTTTGGGAGGGATACTGCGACTAACTCAGGATTTATTCATATTGTTACACAGCTTGCTAATGATTCACCAATTTTTTTAAACATCATTGAAGAAAACTGATATTTCGTTTTCTCGAACTACAAAATGGTGCTCTGTCGTCAAGTAGGAGTGACACTAGTATTTATATATGTGTGCTAAAAGTCTGTCAATTATTTGTCTCCTTATATCCATGTTCTCAATACAAACAAATTCTCTTCAACAAATTAGAATTAGAGTGTTTTTTATGCTAAACACTTAAATAGTAATATGGCAGACTCAAGTGTTCAGTTAAGTTATAAAAACATAAATTCATGACGTCCTTTCTAAAGAAGGTATCATTGGCCTCCTTCAGTCGTAGAACGACTATGGTTCATCTCGCACACTTCCTCGTGTGGCTGTGGAGCCCTATTTTGGAGAGACACTCCCGTCCACAAGTATTGCAGGTAAAGGTGGTCTTCGCTACAGTGGTAGAGGAGCTGGCCATTTTCCGCGTTGTCCGCTTTTCTTCCAGAGCTGAGGCCCATGCTCTTTCGCTGTCCATAGCTTTCTTGGTCACTGTCTCTCTCCATCTGGTGCGGTCTAGAGCTATGTCTTCCCACTGGTCAGTATTGATGTCCACTGTTTTGAGGTCGCGTTTTATTACATCTATGTAACGGAGGTGGGGGCGACCAGTTTTTCTTGAGCCTGTCGCAAGTTGTCTGTAGAGGATGACTTTCGGTATGCGATTGTCCTCCATCCGGCGAACATGTCCAAGCCAACGCAGGCGGCGTTGTCTGAGGGCTGTAAAGATGCTGGGAATACCTGCTTGTGCAAGGATCTCTGTATTGCACACTTTTTCTCTCCATGTGATTTTCAAGATCCTACGAAGACATCGCAAATGGAATGAGTTCAGTCTTCGCTCTTGCTTTGCGTAAGTGGTCCATGATTCACTGCCATACAGCAGCGTGCTCATAACGCATGCCTTGTAGACTTCCATTTTGGTCGCTGTTGTTAGCTTCTGGTTTTCCCAAACTCTTGACCTAAGTCTAGCGAAGGTCGATGCAGCCTTCCCTATACGTTTTTTTATCTCCTCATCTAGAGAAAGGTCGTCTTGAATTGTGGATCCTAGATAGCAGAATTCATTTACAGCATCCAGCTTGTTATCATCTATGAGGATGGAGGGTAGTGCTGTAGCAGGGGGTCCCATAACATTTGTTTTCTTTGTGCTTATAGTTAAGCCATATTCTTTACAGGCCTGAGAGAAGCGGGACATCAGTAACTGAAGTTCCTCTTGTGAGTGTGCCACAACCGCTGCGTCATCCGCGAAGAGCATGTCTCTTATGAGGGTTGTTCTGGTTTTAGTTTTGGCCCTCAGTCTAGCGATATTTAGAAGTTTGCCATCGAATCTGGAATGGAGATATATGCCTTCGGTGGAATTATCAAATGCGTGGTGGATTAGCATTGAAAAGAGTATTCCAAAAAGGGTTGGGGCAAGGACACATCCCTGTTTTACACCGCTGTTTATATTGAAACTTTCGGAGCAGGCGCCATTGAACTGTACTGTACCCATCATATTTTGGTGGAAAGAAACAATGATATTTAGCAGCTTGGGTGGACAGCCTATTAACTCTAAGATTTTAAAGAGGCCTTCTCTGCTGACAAGGTCAAAGGCTTTGGTCAGATCGATAAATGCGATGTACAAAGGCATTCTTTGCTCTCTGCACTTTTCCTGAAGTTGACGGATAGAGAAAATCATGTCAATTGTGGATCTCTCTGAGCGAAAGCCGCACTGTGATTCTGGATAGACTCGATCAGCAAGTTTTTGTAGCCTGGGGAGTATCACTCGAGCAAAGACTTTGCCTACGATGCTTAGGAGAGAGATTCCCCTGTAGTTGTTGCAGTCGCTTCTGTCGCCTTTATTCTTGTACAGGGTGATGATCTTTGCATCCCTCAGATCCTGTGGCACAGCACCTTCTTGCCAACATTTACAAAGCAGTTCATGTAGAGGTTGGATTAGTGTAGTTTTACACTGTTTTAGAAGATCTGGGGGGATGCCATCGCATCCGGGTGCTTTGCGGGCAGCCATGTTGTCTATGGCTTTGTTGAGCTCTAACAGGGTGGGTATTTCGTCTAGCTCGTTCATTATGGGTAGCTGTATGATAGCCTTAAGAGCTGAGGCAGAGACTGAGCTTGTTGTGGCGTAGAGTTCGGAGTAATGTTCGACCCATCTATGCATTTGTTGACACTTGTCTGTGATAATTTCCCCAGTGGTTGATTTAAGAGGTGCTGACTTGTTCTGGGAGGGTCCGAGAGCCTTTTTAATTCCTTCATACATCCCTCTTATGTTGCCCACTTGGGCTGCGAGCTGGATATTCTCACTGAGCTCTACCCAGTATTCATTGGCACAGATCCTTGCTGTCCTCTGTGCAGTGGCTCTAGCTTCTTTCAGGTTTAACAAGTTGCTTTGGGTAGGTTTTGCCTTATATGTAGCGAGTGCATCTCTCTTTGCTTTAATTACAGGTGCTAAGATAGCTGATTTAGAGTCGAACCAGTCATTTTGTTTCGTAGTTTTTCTTCCAAAGATGTCCAAGGAAGACTTTTGTATGGTGGACTTGAGGTGATCCCATTTTTCTGTTGCTGAGTTTCCAGAGAAATTTTTGTACTCGCATTCAAAAGATTCCGCAAACTGTATCTGGAGATCAGGGTGACACATCTTGCTCACATCTGGTTGGGGTCTTCCAGTCTGCTTGGTATGGTGGATTTTTTTAGGAAGAAGATTTATCTTGCAACATACCAAGGAGTGATCTGTGTCGCAGTCTGCACTGTGATAGGACCTGGTAAGTTTGACAAATTTTAAACACTTTTGTCTTACCATGATTAGGTCTAGTTGGTGCCAGTGTTTGGAGCGAGGATGCCGCCAAGATACTCTGTGCTGTGGTTTAGTTTTAAAGTATGTATTAGTGACACAGAGGGAGTGTAGTGAGCAAACCTCGAGTAGTCTTTGTCCATTTTCATTTATTTTGCCAACACCAAAACGCCCAATACAGCTGTCCCATGCAGAGTTGTCAGATCCAACGCGTGCGTTAAGGTCGCCGAGGATGATCACCTGTTCTGTGTTTGGGATCTCGCTGAGAGCAGATGAAAGGTTATCGTAGAACATGTCTTTTGCCTCTGGTGTGGAACACAAAGTAGGAGCGTAGGCACTTATCAAAGTCACGTGTCCTGTAGATGTGTTAAGGCGTAGTGATAAGAGTCTTTCTGAACCGTTGCACTTCATCTCTACTGTGTTCAGAAGTGTGTTCTTTACTGCGAAGCCAACGCCATGTTCCCTAACTTCACTTTCAGCTTTGCCTTGCCAGAAGATGGTGTAGTCTCTTTCTCTGATTGATCCAGAGTCAGCCAAGCGAGTTTCCTGGAGGGCGGCAATGTCTACTTTGAGTCTAGACAGTTCATTGTTTATTATAGCGGACTTTCTGGCATCTTCTATGTCCGGTAAGTTTTCGTTAAGTCCGGTTAGCAGAGTTCGCACATTCCAAGTGCCCAGTTTAAGAGTGGAGCTCCTCTTTTTCTTTTCCTTTGTGTCGCTTGGTACATTGGCTTTGTGCCTGCTTTTCGGATTTTGTCCTATCCTCGTGTACCCAAACGAGGAAGACAGGCATGACGGGACAGCACCTTATTGGCTGGGGGCTGCCCAGCTTGGGGCGGGCGGTAGCTGTCCATTGGAATCCTAGGATCCCTCCCACCGACGGAAGTGGCCCCTGGCGCCCAGCTCTACGTCAATTGAGCATTTGGGCTTATAACCGGTGACTGCCACTTCCCGTGTTTGGCCGACGCCAAAAGGCGAAGCTGGAGTGTCCTCTCCAGTTTTCTCTCTGGTGTTAGGGCTTTGAATGAGTGAGATGAAAGCCTGGGCATTGTTTATGGTCGGAACGATGTCGCCCACACAGCAGTTCCCCCCTCTCCGCGCAGCTGATGTGGCCAAAGGAACGGAATATCCGATACATTTTGGGATCAGTAGCGCCGCAGGCTCTGCCAGGTTGTAGCACAGTGTGCCACAATCTGCCTAAGGGTCACCAGCTCCTGATTTTTCCTCAGGGTTGTCTCCCGAAGCCTTTCCCGAGTTTGGGTATAGCCGCAAGGCAGCGGAGGTTTGGATTCAGAGTTTGCCTTCTCCTAGATGGGTAGCCAACCAAGGCTAACGAGCCCCTTCTGCCCAAAGCTTACTGGTTTAGGCGCCAGTTACTCGCCTTTGCCCCTTCTCCTGTCTGTGATAACGGTTCCGCCAGGCTCAATATCTGAACCATACGTGAAGGCCAGGAGTTGGACTGGTTGTCAGAGGCTATTTGAGACGCATGCCGTTGGAAGCATTTTATAGGTAATGATGGGCTTAAGCTCATTACCACTTCCGGCGTTAACAACCTTGACTTACTATTAGACTATAATTATGACTATACTGATGTCTGATGGTATACTATACAGGCACAGTACAAATCTAGAATCTACTTTGTTTAGTTAGTTTATACTCACTATAATTGACTATACTATAGACTAATAGACTAATAGAAGGTATAAAGCCTTGAGAATGTCACTATCAAGATTGTAACACGTGTTACACTTACACTTAGTTGTCTAAGCTCAAACTTGTCAGATGTAAATAAGTTTTTAATCTATTTTGTAACAAGGAAGTAAAATATGACCATGATCAAAGTCTGTAGCACAGCGTACACATTCTTTTAACCTTGCATTCTTCTCTACTGATACTTTTTTGGTTGAGACGAAACTTTCTTCATCCTCCGCCCCTAACCTTTTCCCTCTGCCTATATTTCTGAAACTGTTTCTTCATCTGACTCCTCTTTTCTGACTCCTCTTTTCTGACTCCTCTTTTCCTTAGGCCTGATATAGATTCTTTTTTTTTTTTAGCCAGTCCTTAAAGTGAACTTTAAAATACTCAACATATTCTAATAGTTCTATTGACATATTAAATTATTTGTTTTCAGAGAAGGGGAATGAGCCGTACTGGATTGTGAAAAACAGTTGGGGAGAACACTGGGGAGTGCAGGTCAGTTTGGTAGACCAGTGGTCAAAATGTTGTATGTGTAAATTATAAACAGGATAAAATTGTTTCAACTATTTCTGTGTTTTTTTTTAAGATAATAAGATAAGAGAAGAGAAGATAATTTAATGATCCAATCTAATGGAAATTCAGTTTGATTACAATTGACAACAACCTCAGCGTAACTACTGTACAAAAACAATGTTAGTGAAAAATTTGAACAACATTCACATACGGACACACATACATATAATAAATTATAGGGTTAAACCAGTTAGAGAAATTAAAAGAATTAAACCCAAGATCTCTCAGTTATAAAAACCAAGCACTTTACCACCCCAATGTCCCTTTGGTTAAGTTTGCACACGGTTAAATTCTCTTATGTTTCTAGCCTTGAGTTTGAGAAGATGTATTGATTAGCTACTCATATATCAAAAAGGCCATGAGTATTCCTTAGATTGGGTGAAGCTAATTATTGTCAACGAATCTATTAAAATTGAATCTCAACTTTAAAACAGTAAGATTAAGCTACTAATACTTTATATTCTCCTTACAAGTTTTCTATTTGGAAGAAGGAAGTAAATCAGTTACTATAGGCAGTACAGTGCATGAATTGTAATTATCTTTCCCCTTAAACTTGGCTTTTCTTCCTGTTGACCTTTGACCTGACCAGCTGCTAGAGGCAGATAAACATAATTAACCTAGATGATTTATGTATGTGCAGATGTTGATTAATTAACACTGGGATATAGGTTACTATGACATTTGACACACATCATGTGATGTCTAACAAACACCATGTGATGAATGACATATACCTCACTCATTGTGCCTTTGGCTTAGTGTATAATAAAAACTAAAGGCTTGAAGATAAAATATTCAGTTATTTGTTTTGACAAAGTGATTCCACATACAGTTGTACAATACCAAAGCAAATTTAAAATTGGGTGGCTCCTATTATGTAAGATCGTGTCAGCATTTTATAAAAAAAAAAGAATTACAAAAGTTTATATCAACTTACACAGTCTGTCTGTCTGTCTGTCTGGTAAAATGTTTGTACCATTATTTCTTCCACACCCAGTCTCAGACCAAATTGAAGTTTTGGACAATTATTTCTTGTACCTGACAAAACAAGATTCAATAAAGAAATAAAGAATAACCAATTAGTTAATTAACTTTTGGTAATTAATTAATTTTGTTGGTATTGAACAAGGGAAAGAAATTGTACTTGATAGATTAGACTTGATAACTGAGATAACTGAGGTTGTCAATTGTAATCAAACTGAATTTCCATTAGATTGGATCAATAAAATTATCTTATCTTATTATATGGTATAATTTAATTTAGTCCCTTTGAGGAGGCATGAGCCATGAGTTTGAATTCAAGTTGTACAACTTTTTTTTATGGGCAATGCATTTTACATTCACCCAAATACCCCCCCCCCTTTTTTTTTTTTTTCTTTTTCTCCTTCCATATTTCTAATCGCACAGATTTCTAATTGTTAGTGTAAATCTCTTACTAATTTCATTACATCACTGATCCAAACTAAGGGACACCACTAGTGTCTGCACTTTGTTTAAGCTTTTGGTCTTTTTTTTTTTTTTAAAGTATTTTAATGTTTTTCTTGTTTTCCCCTTTTTAGAAGTAAAAGTCAAGTAAAGTGTCCCTTTCCAGACCATGTGGTCTCTAGGGCAGATGATGTAAAAGTCATCTGATTCTGTGGCCTATGGTTAACGAGGGTGTCATGTGGCCAGCACAACGACCAACCGCCTTTACTTTTCCCAGACTAATGTCAGGTACCCTTTAGAGCTGGGTGGATTCAGAGGCGCCTAAGGATCCCGAAATAAAAATCCCAGTCTTCACCGGGATTCGAACCAGGGACCCTCTGTTCAGAAGCCAAACACTTTTAGGAAGAATAATATTTGTTTTAACTATTTTCTTATCTACTTATAATTGTTTTTTTTCTTGTAGAAATTCTGTAATCTTATTGACTTGTGTTTTCAAACTATGTACAAAAAAAAACTTTTCTTTTTCTTCTTTTCTTTGTTGTATCACTTCTTATTGATTCACTCTACAGTATTGATTTTATGTCAAACCAAATCTGTACTCTAACTGTAAGCAAATCTGGTAGCCATGCCAAAGTTTTATAATCTTCCATAATCCTTGTTATCATTCCTACTATTTCTTATACCGGCACTTAATAATTGGATGATATAATTTTTAGAAATTTTAACTGTAAAAGTCTGTCAAGAAACAGTCAAATTACATTCTGTACACAGGAAGAAAAAAAGATCAGGCAAGGAGATTCATAGGTTCAAATGAAATGTCAGTTTTTTTTTTGTTTTTTTTTGGGGGGTTCTTTGAGCTGTGTCCCCTTTTTAAACTTTTTTTTTACAAAACTTTTTATCAACTTAGTCTGTCTGTCCGTCTGGTCAAAGTTTTTGATGTTATTTCTCCAATTCCCATTCTTAGATCAATTAGCTACTTTGCAGTTTTATTCATTGTCAATAAAAACACAGGTACACATGAATACATTTTTTTTAAAGTTAAGCAATTAGTTAATCAATAACTTGTAATGAATACATTTTGTTTTATATGGAAAATTAATTAGCTAATGGGAGATGAGTCTCACAATATTGATATAGCAGTGTTTGAAGGGTGCTCTCCCCTCAATGCATGATTGGGACTGTTCTCAACATGCAAGATGGTTGGCACGGAAAAATTCGCAAGACCAGTTACGCTGTAGTGTACAGTTATTTATGATTCAAAATTTTTTTGATAGCATTCAACTCAATATAAGTAATGGTTTTGAAAAAAAAGTATTTTACATACATATATTATTTCTAACAAAATTTAAAACAATGTGTGCATATGTTTCTATTATAAATTAATATTAGAAAAAAACAAAGGTTCTCAAACTAAAAGATCACCTCACTTCACCTGTCCCTTAGAATGTTGTTCTATGATTAGTCTCTCTACCATAGTTAGTCCTGTCCATTCCTTCATGTTGTTCTTTTTTGTCTTCCTCTCCTTATTTTTCTCGAACGATTCTCTGTGGGACAGTCTTTCTGAGCCGTGAGGATCTTATTATATGGCTGTACAGTTTAAATTTGAATTTTTGAACAGCGAGTTGTCAGAAGGTCATCATGGGATCATCATTGTGTGATTCTGTTTGGTATTCTGTATGTTTTGTTTTATTGTCAAATAAAGAAGTTCTCAAGTTTCTGACACTACACTGAGATAATAAAATAATTATGTCTGTATTAGTTTTAAGAATAGCGTTGTAATAAATATATATGTAGGCATCTATGACATGGTCACTTTGTTTTATAAGAAACATTTCTCTTATGCTTAGAGTTGTTTTGCTTTGAACATAACAAAAAAACTAAATTATATTATGTTTTTTTCTTCTAGGGCTACTATTTGGTGTACAGAGGAGATGGCACTTGTGGCTTAAACAAGATGTGTTCTTCCACTACTGTGAATTAATCAATCGAAGCCTTTTTTTTTAAGATGGGCCTTCTGTAATTTCTTTTTCAACTTTTTAGATAAACCATCTGTCTACGAAAATGAGAAAAAAAAAAAAAAAAAAACAACTGATAGTCTTGGAGACATCAATATTTACATTTAATTGGTCATCTATAAATATATATATGTGTGTGTGTTTATTAATTTATAATATAATAATAATCAAAGTGATTTTTTAAATTCATTTCATATGAGATGTAAATAATTAAAAACTGGTCAAGAAAATGAAATTATTTCTTTTTGGATATAAATCTCTGTCTACACTAAGGGATTTTATTTTCGAGTATTGTAAAAAAAATATTTTTGTGTACCATTTTAACACAATTTTTATTGTGTTGAATAGTAAAAGGATAAGAATCTTAAGCTTGACTTTCAACTCACAAACCAAACACAAACTTTGCTCTCTTTTCAATTATCCCTACATAATATGGAAAAATTTGTTTTTAAGAATTAAAAACGTTTTACCTTTTTATAAAACTGATATTCATACATAACTCGCATAATTAAAAGTGGATAAAAATATATTATTTAATAACCTTTAGGGTTTTGGATCCTGAGTGAACAATGCTTGTAACAGACATTCCTTTTTGTGTTTTCTATAATGAAATGTGTGTGTGTCAACAATTGGCATGTCATTTGAATTAATGGACAATGTTTTTTTTTCTTATTTTAATTTTTTTTTCTTTGTGTAATAACTATTAGTAAATAATCAGTTATGTTATTTAGTTAGGCCCAATTGTAAGCATTTATATCCACAGCAGTGTAAAGTAGAAGTTGAAATGAATCTACATCTTATATTTGTATTCAAGAAGTACCGGTACACATAATCTAGTTTCCTTTTTGCTGAACTGACCAAAAATTGCCTGCTTCAAATTAGGCATATGATATGTATCATTGAGATGTATGAGATTAAAATAATTAAAATAGTTAAGAGCTGCCAAATAAGTTCAAAAGGATTTTTTTTTCTGGATATTATCTTTCTTAACAAATTAATCTCTTTTATTCTCGAAATAATCTTTTTTTATTTTCTTATGATAGTCACATCTACTACAAAAAAATAGTCAAGTCATTGATATGGAAATATTTGTAAATTAAGGTTTTTAATGTAGGCCTAATGTACATAGACATGAGAGTCAGTTCTGCACCAGTTTGGTGTGTACGACTGAAGTATCTTTTACATTTTCTTTCTCCACTTCAATATCTGTTAAAATTTTATCGTTTTTTTTACACATTTTTAATTTATTTTCAACTCTTCTGTTTTTTATTTTATTATTGTAAACTTGATTTAAATTTTTGTAAAATAGATTCATGTTTTTTTCCCTTTCATTTCGAGTATTTGACTCAATGCGCAGAACAGCGCGGGAGGACCTTAGTCTAAGTAAGTCTAAGTCCCTTTCATTTGATTGCCTTGTTTTAAAAAAAGTAAATGTCTTATTTTGGATGTCTTTCAATTTTTTTAACAACTAAAATTTAACATGTAGGATTTTTAAATGACATTAAAGCTACTTAAAGTGACTACTTGTTAAACTTGTTTTTTAAAAATGCATTAGAATATAACTTTACTCCTAACCAAAAATACTCCTCTGTTAAAATTTGCAGCATTGAAGTGATTTCTTGTTTTTTAATTAATATCTCTGTATTACCCTTTGACCTCTGAAAATGATATTCAGCGGTCTGAATTGGACCAAAGGCTCTTCACCTCCAGTCCTTTATGAATACTTCTCGATTTTAGAAAAATATCACTGGCCCTTTGTCATATTTGATTTAGCGGTCCACCTGAGGTCATTTCTTCAAATTCAAATTATCATGTGAATTCCAGTTTTCGCATAGGCTTACTACAGATTGATCAATTTTAGGACTAGTTTACAGATCATTGTTGGATCCCCACTCAGATAGAATGAGTTGTCTCCCACACTCTAGAAGTAAACTGTTAGTTCTCACGGGAGCACCTCCTCTGTTCTTATCCCCTAGCTAATTTGTAAATCTATATTTTATGTTCATATTTCTGTGGTGTCACAAGTACAAGTAGTCAGCACGCAATGTTCTATGGAAATAGTCAACAAATGTATTGTATTTGATAAAAAGCTAAAAAAAAATGAGATGATACTTGTCATATAAAGTTTAGTCAAATGTTTTAAAAATATTATTCCACTACTGACTACCACATTAAAATCACCAAACTCGAGATACATTAAACATTTAGACACGACCGGAGCAGCATACAAATCATCACTATACTGAAACGGAAACATTGGCAAGGGAAAACCACTTCATTTGATTCATTTCAAAATATTTAGTCAATAAGAACTTTATGCATGACGCGTAGGACGTAATCATCTTTTTTTTATTTAGTAAGGTCTGTATTGTATAAGATATGATGTTATTAGGGAAGGATATTTTTTGTCAAAGTCCTGCTTTCGTTATTGTAATTGCCTGTAGAGTTCAATCAATCAATAGAGTTCAGACCTTTATAAACTTATGTTTCAAACTCACTCAACACCATCGTAATTCCAACTGCAACATATGCATGTGAGACATGGAAGTCATCTGTCAAAATTGAGAAGAGACTAAATGTGGCTCAACAAAAATGGCTGAGACGGATTCTGAGAGTCAGTTACACAGATCGAGTCTCAAACAAGGAAATCCTATGCCGAACTGGGAGTCGAACACTCAGTGAGGTTGTGACGGAACGTCGCATGAGGTTTGCGGGACATGTTCTACGACAAAATAAACTACGCATACTAAGAATTGCGATGACATTGAGGCCAATACGAGGAAAGCGCAAACAGGGACGTCCTCGTATAACTTGGCGTCATACTTTCATGGAGGACCTCAGAATAGTGGACACCAGGTGGGAGGAGGCTGCAGATATTGCCAATGACATATCTTTATGGAGACAGCTTGCCGCCCAATGCGCCGAACGGCGCGGGAGGACCTGAGTCTAAGTAAGTCACACTCACGTCCAAGTTTCATAGATCTACAATGCTGTTCAACAGGAAAAGTATTTAATGTTTAAGTTGTCCATGCGTTTTAGCAGATCAATACACAGCTTAATTTTTTTTCAAAAAGTATCATCTGAAGGAAATTGGACGTAGTGTGATGCAGGCTGAACAGTAGAACGCCTGGCCTCTGGATCTAAAAAAAAATGTGTTTGCATTCAATTCGTAGGTTTCATGAATTTTTATTTTGCTGATATGAATATTACATTCATTTCCATGGCCATGGTATCATTTATCTGTTATTCAACACAGAAATGTATCCCCTACTGCGTGTCTTTTATCCTAATCTAATATATAAAGTAGAATGTAAGGCATTGTAAGGAG
>JADKLZ010068044.1:0-10505 GCA_021533235.1 Biomphalaria straminea | reverse complement strand
CGCACATAAGAGAGAGGGTACCTCCGCACATAAGAGAGAGGGTACCTTCGCACATATGGGCTGAGAAAGAAACGGAGTTTAACGGTAAACTTTTGTTTACTATTTGAATGGGCATACTCAATAGGGCTGGCTATAATATCATGCTAAGACACACATAAGAACGGTTAAATGTTAGCATGGCCAGCCCTTAAGTAGCTGGAGGCCCTAAGCGAAGTGAATTTGGTGGCCCCAAATAAAATTGAAAAAAAAAATAATCATGGAAAAAATAATATTTCGCAATATATTTCAAATCTAGTGACTCCAACAATAACATTGGGCACTTGTTGAGTTATTTCTTCTCTTAAAAAAAAACTAAATCATGTGCGAGGCTTTCACAAATCGGAGGTCATATGCCGCATAGATGTAAGGTAAGATATATGTTTACCTGTATGCCATTGTCGACTTTTACCGTCAGATCAATCTGCTTATCGACAAGGTTCTGGAAGAGATAATTCAAGTATAATTAATGACCATCAATAAAAATCTTATTTGTAAATTTTTACGCTGTCCAAAACGCAATGCATTTTTCAGTCGTTATACACGACGATAAATTATTTTGTCTTCTACAAAACTATTTTGATTGTGGGTCTGCTGACCTCACCTTTGAACTGAAAGAGACGAGGCCAATGAAAACTCGAGGAGCGTCGTCTCCCTTGGCTGCGTAAAAGTTGTTGATTGTCGCCAGCGCAAATTGTACAGCAGGGTGGTTCCTGGACACATTGGCTGCGGAGTTTCTTTGTGCAAAGGTCGCTGCCAGAGTTGCAGCCACCAGAAACAAGATGATCTTCATAGTGATCACCTAAACTGACAACAGTGAAAAAAAAGAAAAGGATAATGTATTATATGGATCATCAACTTGTGGCCTTTTAATAGAGGTACACCATTGATATGGGGAGAGAAATGCACTAATCCTACTTGGCATGTAAATGATAATAATGATATATATAAAACCAAAACTATAAACATGAAATTGAATAATAAAAAAATTATTAAGATAATCAAGGATTAAGGGTACACAAATGTAGACTATATGTAATCTCTGCAGTAAGAGTAAGACAAAAAAAAAATACGGTCATTGAGAAGAAATCAATTATTTTAATGATTTTGATAAAAGTTTTGCACGATATATATATCTTAACTCATTTTGAGCATTAGGCACTATTAGTACACTTAACTAGTTAGTTACGGTCAAAAAAAACTTTTTTTTTTTTACTTTTTACACTTTTAACAAACAAACAAAAAAGAAGTTGGAGACAGAGAAAGCGATATAAAGACAACATAAAAGAATGGATGGACCTGTCATGGAAAGAGTTTCTATTTAAGTCAAAGGAACAGAGAGGAATGGAGAAAGATGTTCAACAGATCATGTGTGGTGCCACCAACGATTAAGAGATAGTTGAGGTGAAGGGAATCTAAAAAAAAAGTTTTACTTTTTACTTCTTAAAACTATATTTGTTATCTCCCTTACTATATGCAAAACAAAATTCTAAAAATAGAGACAGGAAGTCTCGATGTTTCAAAAAAAGACTAATAACAAATTAACTCTTTCTCTCCTAATCGACGATACCATCGTTGATTTTAACCTCATTAAATTAAATTAATATTGTTTTTTTTTAACTTTACTTTGACTTATGTAAAAAGAGCATGCATTTCCATTTAATTCTATACCAAATACAACATTTTGTGATAACAAACAACAAAGCTCTTGAAGCCCAATCATAACAGGGGTAGTGAAATAGTAATGAGCAAAATGAGGAATTCCTTCAAAACGTGGAAAAAATAATTACGGAGAGAAAGAGTTAAGACAATACGAACATACTTTTAAGAAAATGATACTGTTCTGATAGAGGTGTATTTGTCTGAGGCCTTTGAATAAATCATTTTGATTTTCTTAAAGATTATTTTTCTTATCGTTCTTGAGGTTTTGTTTCGAATAGGAAAAAAAAAAAGAAAAAGCTAACCAACATTTCATTAAAAGGACATAATAGTTCAAGTCTACATGACTTACCCGATCAATGAATAATTTCAACAGAAAACAAAAGGATTGCAGCTATGACCAGATTTCACTGACTCTACAAGTCCCAAGAGGCTGTGGTTTAATACCAATCACTTGATCAATCAAAGTGTTGACATTGAGTGTAATTTTCTAACACCACGTGTAGTGTATTGAATTAATCAAACAAAGACTTAAGTGTATCAAATACCACGTCTTTAAAGAAGTCACTTTAAGGACGGGAAGAACCATCCGATTTGGATTTTATTTTCTAGCTAAATAAATCAACTATGAAGACACTTAAAAAATAATGGCGATACCTCCTGAGCAGTATAGTTGGTGTTTTTTTCCTTTTTGCGTTCACTAGCAAACTAAAGTCCGCTATGATAAAAAAAAAAACAAAGTGACTGATTATTTTATACCTATTTATGTCACGAAAACTAACATCAAACATGGCAAAGTCATTTATTTTATTGTTGGTCCTTCTAAGCTTGTTCGTAAGTCGGGGAGCGCTTTTATCAATTCATATAACGACAGTCGAGCTCATTCTCATTCTCTTGTATTCACACACATCAAGGGAAGGAGTTGGACAGAAGCTACGTGAGAAATTTCGTATAGGAAACGAGCCGACCCGCGGCGTAGCATACGCCCCCCCCCAACCACTTTTTTTTACATAGGATAACTCTAGTCTGACTTGTAGAAAATAAAATAGTTATCTTTCCATGAATTTTTCATCGTGGCGTCCCGCAGGGTTTGGGCTACGAAGAGAATTATATAGATAGATAAGGAGATCATTACCACTACTATTTTCAAAAAAATAGAGAACCTTTCAGAATCATCATCTGATCTCGACACATTAATTTAAATATGTCGGAACCCAGCAAAATTCTACAACTACGATGATGTTCTATAAACCTAAAATTGGTTTCCATAGATGAACAACGGAGATCGTAGATGTGACAGCTCAAAAGGTTTTTGTCATATGAACACAGAGCACTTTTAAGTTTGGGTTGCTTCCTTGTTTGTTTCATTATGCTATAGCCTGTATGCTCTCTAATTAACAAGCTAATTAAATAAGTGCTTCTGTCAACTTTATACTTTTTATCTATACTCTTTACTTGTTTTATATGTTCACATTATGCTGTCTGCGTGTCTGTGTGAGTACATATAATGTGTATGTCTTATCCACCTTAAATTATGTGCGTGTGTGTCCACATTACATCGTACATGTGCCACATAGCGGATTACTTAAAACCCAACTCCACCTATTAATCCACGTCTCTATACCAAATTAAAGTGATTTTTTTTCTTTATCACACCAAGGGACATATTTTTTTTTATGAAGCAATCGTTTTTTAAGTATCAAGCTAAAGACTCTTAAATGATACTTTCCCCATCCGCTTTATTCTCTCCCCTTGCCCTACTTGCAACAATCCAGTCTGTCTTGCAACAGCTTGCCGTGACCGTGGGCGGAGCGAAAAGAAATTATTATAAAACTATTAGTGAAGTCTTCTAGCAAAAGTGACGTGAAATTTATCAGTAATTTGTATTTCTGAAGGGACATCTAAAGCTGTCAAGTATTAACAACTATTGTCAAAGTAAGGGATATGAACTTTCGGCATAGATAAAGAGATTTTAAGGCCAAAAAAAAAAAACATAGACAAACGGGCGTAGTCGGTGGTTCAAAGCTGATAATTAGATTTTGACTGCAAAGTTGTTGGAGGCACGAGCAGAAATCATCTTAAGAAGGAACGAGTGACACTTCTTCTTGTGTCCTAGTATATAAGACCTTTTTAACAAAGCTTATGTCAATTCTGTCTGTCTGATACTAATCTTGCATGCTTTATTTCTATCCTACTTCCCATTCTTGGTTCAAGTTGAAACCTTGCCACAGATATTCATAGTTTCTAATAAATGAATCAATAAAAAATAACAAATTGCTTAATTAATTAGGGGTTAGCTGATTTTTTATAGTTTGATTTCATTGAAGAGATTTAAAAATATACAGTTCTTCCATTTATTAAAGTTGTTATTTTTTTTTTAAATATTAGGCTTGTTCCTTAAACCAGCTACACTTTATAACTTGTAAGTAGTTGTAAGCCACTTTCTACTGTGTATGCCACTCTGTAATGTGCAGGCCGCTTTAGAATGTATAGCATACTTTATAATCTGCCACTTTATATCTGTAGCCCGCTTTATAAATTTTATGGAACGTCGTAGTATGTAGCCCACTTTGTAATGCTCACGCTTCTTCATAATGAGTTACATAATGTTAGCCCACTTTATAATGTGTGGTTCAGTTTGTAATTTGTATCTTAGTTTATAATCTGTTGTCAGTCTTATAGCGTGTAGCCCGTGTGTACCACTTTGAATACAGTGAAGCGAGGTAGAACTACAAATATGCTGTAAGCACAGTGTATAGTGCACACCCTACTACTTTCCTCTACACTCCACTCTTGCCTCTCCCCTGAAAAGCTTTTGTAAAAATAAAGTACATGAACTTATTTCTTGAAAAAAAAAACGCTAAGCTACGTATGTATTCAAGTTTGTTTATGTATGTGTATGTATGTCTATAGTCTATTTCTAACGTCACATGTTTGAGATTTAGTACCTAGAGCAGAGGTTTTCAATTTTTTTGACCAGGGGACACTGTAGTCAAAACTAGCCCACGGACCCCTATGTGAATAGGCTTTTAGAGAAGAAGATAATTTAATTGTATAGGCCTACAATTTCCATCTTTCTTTTGCGGTCCCCCTTCGGTCGTCTTCTGGACGCCTAGGGGTCCGCGGACCACAGTTTCAGAACCACTGGTGTTGATGCTCAAAGAAATTATATACTCCCATTATTTGTTGAGGCGAAAAGAAATCGTTATAAAGTAAAATATGTCCACGTCATAAGTGTATAAGAGATTTTTTGTGTGTATCCATAATATAGGCCAACTTCTTATCTTAGATTATATATTACATACGTTAAAAAGAAGATAATTACGTCATCTGTTAATCTAGTTATAAATGTTCATCAATGACTTAAACTCTGCTAACTCATAGACTTTCCTGGCTGATTTGGGTAACCCCGTTCCATCCTCTAATGGTACAAGGGAAGAAAGAGCACTTGTGGAATTTGCCCTAGCATATGAAACCGAAAATGTGCTTATATCTTTGTGTCTATCTGAGAATCTAATTAAATTTGAATATTGGATTGTTATAAGTCTCACTACTCTATTTTATATTTGTTCTAGCTTCTTTATGTTTTCTTAAGTTGAGGGCTCCCAAAAAGAGGAAGCATATTCTAATATCGGTATAACAAAAGTTAAATAGCAATTTAGTTTTATATTCTTGTTGGATTTGTAAAAAAAATATTTAAATAAAATCCCCTCATTTACAAATTCACAAGAAGGATTGCAGAGACTTTTTAATGCTTGTGAATGCTCTGGCAGATGATTGTCAAGAGCTTAGCCTTATAATAAGCATCTCCAAGACCTAAAAACTGGCACCAAAATGTCGAACAAATACCAGCAATACATATTGGAAATCACAGACTAACAGTGGTGCAGAAATTCACATATTTCGGAACGGCAACACCAAGCAACCTAGATCTAGACACTGAGCTGACAAAAAGAATAGGAAAGGCTTCTGTAGCAATGGCAAAACTCTCCAAGCGCGTGTAGGAAAATACCAAATTGACCACACAAACAAAATCCTAGTCTAAAATGTCTGCGTTCTAAGCACACTTCTTTATGGCAGTGGGAGCTGGGCAACTTACATGCGTCAAGAACACAGATTAAATAACATCCACAAACGCTGCCTGCTACGCATTATGTGCATCTCCTGGAGGGATCATGTCTCCACCCAAGACGTTCTGAAACGGGCCAATATGCACAACATTTATGCTCTTCTTACGCAGAGAAGACTACGCTGGCTCGGTCATGTCACTCGTATGATAGATGGAAGAATACTCTGAGCTTGCAAAGGGAGTCAGACCAAAGGACCGCCCAAGACTAACCTACAGAGATGTCTGTAAGCGAGACATGAGAGCCACGGGCATGGGACAAAGTATGTGGGAGGACCGGAGAGCATGGAGACAGATTGTACATGCTGGTACGACTTTCGCCGAGTGCAAAAGAAACGAAGCTGCACGTCAGCCAAGAGAAAGAAAGCAGCCCTGTCAGCTAGCCATAGGACAGAAGCATATACATGCACTAACTGTGGCAAACTGCCGCTCCAGAATTGTCTTTGATCAGTTACACCCGATTCTGCCCCTTCTCAATACGAAAAAAAAGCCAGTGACTCACCTGCAAGTGTCCATTGTCTTCAAGACAGGAGGAGCCATATATATATAGTGTGTATATAATAAATGGTATCTCTATATTATATTGTTTGTCTACGATTTACTCTGCCTCCTTGTTACATTACGTGTCCATCTTATGCTGTTATATTGTATATAATATTTTCTCACCTATACACCCTGTGTTTCTAGATCAAATTAGATTGTCACTTTACAGAAACTTATAAAGTTAGCTTTTTTTTACCCCATGATCTAGTTTTCTTTTAATTTTACAGGTAAACTTATGCATTAAATGCATTTCTCATTACAAGAGTTATATTGTTATAAACCTTAATAAAATTTCATATTCAATAGATTAAAATCCTTTTAAATTTTTTCCAAAAGTTAAATCTAACTAGTTTAACGGTAGTTCAACCTGTTTGGAGTCAGTATAATTAGTATCTGAATTTAAAGCATATATATTCTTGGCTAGGACTTCACACTCGGTTCAAGTATTATTAGGTTATTAGTTTAAAAGTATGTGGACATAGATAATTGACTGCTAAATAACACTGCCTTGAGTATTTTGATTTACTTATTTACTTTAACGTATGTCTTTAAACATATTAGTATCGGTGTTCCCTTATTAATGACTTACTTTTACCCGCTTGTCAAATGATCTAATGCTTATGTCAACAGTTTCAAAAATAGATCAAGGGGATGTAACCACGTAAAAGAGCTGCTCAATTTCATTCCACAGCTTTACACCCTTGTCCACATGGGCGCCCGCAGGGGGGTGCAAGGGGGTGCACTTGCACCCCCCTGGATTCTGAGTAGCCAAATTCTAGTCATTTTTTCGCACCATCAAATTAATTAATTTCTAACTAGCAGCTGAACATGTAGTGCTTCCACTGGTTAATGTAGTAGAAGAAATAAGTAGATAAGGTGTATGAAATGGATGGCCAACCATGTATGTACGCGCCTCTAAATTCCGATAAACCATATTTTAACCATTTTTTAAAAATAATGAAATACATCTTCCAGATCTGTTTTTTTTTATTACGTAGATGTAGATTAAATCAGAATCCAGGGGGGTGCAGGTGCACTATCATGTACCTCCCTACGCCCGTGCATTATTAATGCAATAGTTTAATAAATTAATATTCAGGAAGTCTTCTAAATCTTAATCTACAAGCCTATCATTAAAATATTATAAAGTGTAGTAATTTAAATAGTAGTGCTTCAACATAAAACAGTTGTAAAGTTATTCTATTCTTGTATCTAGAATAGGCAAATCTGTAGTTCATGTTCGACCATGTACGATTTATTATAGGCTTGCTATTCTTTGCATTATGAAGGGTTTCAAATATTCTATAGCATGTTTGTCGTGATGATTTGTTTATATTTGCACATAGCGATAGTTATTATGAATGCCACAAGGTCGACTTTCACAAAACATTTTGTGTTGTGATTTAACAGAAGGCAAGAGATCCGCTGGTCGTCCACTGCTAATCTTCTTATCTTATCTTATACAATACAGACGTTACTTCAAAAAAGAAGATGATTACGTCCTACGCGTCATGCATTCAGTCATGCATATTTACCAGTGACTTAAATTCTGCCAAGTCACTGGTTTTCCTGGCTAGCTCAGGCAAACCATTCCATGCTCTGATGGCACTAGGGAAGAAAGAGCATTTGTACAGATTTGTCCTAGCATATGGGACGAGGAATGTGCCTTTATCTCTGTGTCTTTCTGAGTATTTCATTAAGTTTTGTTTTTGTATTTGGAGATTATGGTTCAGTGTTTTGTGTATAATTGCTACTTTACTCTTAAGTCTTCTATCCTGAAGGCTTTCTAAATTTAGTGATTTTACTAAAGGTGTTACTCTAGTGAAATGTGAATATTCGTTTGTTATGAATCTCACTGCTCTATTTTGTGTCTGTTCTAGTTTCTTAATGTTTTCTTGAGTTGAGGGGTTCCAAACAGAGGATGCATATTCTATTATTGGCCTAACCAAGGTTAAATAGCATTTTAGTTTTATGTTCTTATTTGATTTATAGAAATTTCTTTTAATAAACCCTAATGCTTTGTTTGATTTTTTTATAGTTTCATCAATATGGGGATTCCATGACAGTTTTCATTTATTATAACACCTAGGTATTTTGCGTTTTTAGTCTGTGTTACTGGTTTACAATGAATAAGATAAGTGGAATTAATTTGTTTTAGTTTTTTTGTTACTCTTAATAACTGACATTTTTCTGGGTGGAAAGACATGCTCCAATTTGATTCCCATTTCTGTAATTCATCTAATTCTCTTTGTAAAATTTCTGTATCTTGTGTTGTTTTTATTGTCCTATATATTATGCAATCATCTGCAAATAATCTAACTTTTGTTCCTGAACTAATGCAATTTGGTAAATCGTTTATGTAAATTAGAAATAGTAGTGGACCTAAGACTGTTCCTTGGGGTACACCTGAGTTTACTGTTATTAATGTTGATTTAGAACCATCTATTATTACAGTTTGTTCTCTTCCTATCAGAAAATCTTTAATCCACTGATGCAATGGACCATCAATACCAAAAAATTTTAATTTTTTAAGCAAACTATGGTGGTGAACTTTGTCAAAAGCTTTGGAAAAGTCTAGTAAGATAGCATCTATTTGTTCACTATTATCTAAACCCTTTGAAAAGTCATCAATTAGTCCTATTAGCTGTGTTTCATATGATCTATGTTTCCTAAAGCCATGTTGGTTTGGAGTAAGGACATTATGTTTATCTAAGTGGTTTATGATGTTGCTACATATTATGTGTTCTAGGATTTTACATGTGATGCTGGTATTAAAGTGATACTGGTCTGTAGTTTCCTGGGTCAGATTTTTCTCCTTTTTTTAAATAGAGGTGTGGCATTAGCTTCTTTCCAGTCCCTTGGTACTCTGCCCTGGTTAAGAGATGCCTGAAAAAGGTATACTGATGTATGCAAACGCGACATAAAGCTCTTCAAAATTGACACCAACAGCTGGGAAAAAGTGGCAATGGATAGATCCACATGAAGAGCGAGCATTTAAGGTCCTGGATTGCAGATGCCAGACACAATAGTAGTAGAAAGAATGTTGAAAGTACAAAGGATTGGCTTCTTTAGTCACACAAGATGTTGCTAAGGGAAAAAAATCTTTTGAGACGTGAAATGCTACAATTAATTGTTTATATTTAGCTAAGGTCTAGAAAATTTTTTTTTGACAATTATCTGCTATTTGCAATATAGTTGCGGTCGGTGTCAACGCTCGATAAAACAGCGGGTTTAATACGTGCACCAGTTTACAATAGAAGAGATAAAAGAATGTTCTTTACATGTCGTCATTCGAGTCAAAACGTAGATTTGGATCAACAGATCACTGACAGCTGCAAGAGCCCAAAAAACTACAAGCTGCAGCATCATGAATTAACTGCATTTGTTGGGTATTTTAGTAATGAAACTGCAGATATCTCAGGCACTGTGCAGATGTCTTTGAATGTTCGGTTTGTAGATTGCGATTGTATTCGACCTCATTAGTTAAATTTGTGTGGTTCAGAGAGACTTGTTACATGTGTCTAACGTCATTGTACAGTCTATACATGGACAAACTACTCAGCGAAGGCTGCCCCGTGATGGCTAGAAATCTTCTTCCGTATCAGTCCCTAGCAATAGCGTTGGTGCTACATTTACCTCTTTGTGAGACACAATAAACTGAAAAATACGAATCTATTCAGGCTTAAAGTCTCAACACAAAGTCAACATAACATAAGTCTTTTACTGTTTGGCGGATCTTAAAATTACGACTGCAAGTGATCCAGATAAACTGCACATGTTTAGTAAATGTCTCCGCCCCATGTGTTTCTTATTTGTCTTTTCATTGTAGTCAATGATTCATCTGTTCTTGAACCAGTTTCTATGGTGTTGCGGTTTTTCCAACTTAACTTAGTGGCCACTCAACAGCAACTCAGCAGTAACATTAATGGCATAATGAAAAACCATCTTGACCATCCTGAGGAACACGTCAGAGATGTCATCTTGAGGAAGGAGAGACTACTGGCAGAAAAAGATGATATTGAATATTGAGTTGGTACCGCCGAGAAAAAAAAACACGTTTGGATTTTGGGTTTTATTACAGAATACGGCTTTACATTACATATCTTAATTCTTAAGTTTCTTCATTACTTCTGGGGGGGGG